>JAGKTI010002125.1:25453-71421 GCA_018397915.1 Birgus latro
CGTTACTCCCAGTCCTTCATTTATGCAACTGGTCAACTCTGGAACTGTCTTCCTCTGTCTGTATTTCCTACTTCCTATGATCTCCAGTCTTTCAAACACAGTGTGTCCAGGCATCTCGAATTGAACGGATCTTGAATTTGGCTCTCTTTTGTATTGTTTTTGCTTTTTCTTGGAAGGAACAGTATGCAGGCCTGTGGCCTTTGGTTCCTTCTTCCTTGCATAAAAAACAACAAACAAACAAACTTGGTCTTTCGATGGGCAACTTGACATTCTGACTAAGGAACTCCTAGCCATCCTCCAGGCCCTTAAGTTTGTAAGGACCTTCCTCCACCCCCAGCCAGTGGTTTTATTTACTGTACTGACTCAAAGTCCTCACTTACAATCCTCCTATCAGATCATCCAAAGACTCATGTATCAGTCCATGTCAACTGGGAGCACCTCTTTTTCCTTGCCTCTTCCCCCTGGCACTTTTGCCTTCAGTGGATCCCCTTGCATGAAGGCATTCATGGTAATGAAACTGCTGATGCAGCGGTGAGCCAGGCACTGACCCTCAGCGCGCTGGTAACCACGGCACCTGATCCCGCCGCATTCCCTAATTTCACACCCTTGTCTGCATGTACTGGAATGCACACCTTGTGACTGACCTCCCTGCATCCCACCTGGGGTATTTGCACACTGACTCCTTTGCAGATCCTTGGGTTCGCCACCCCTGTTGGGTTGTTGATGCTGCATCATCAGGGTGCATCTGGGCCACATGGGCCTTGCAAGTCACCTGTACCATTTGGGTATGATAGAGCACCTTTGGTGCTAATGGTGTCCCCTGGTTGATGACACCACTGAACAATTCATGCTGTGGTGTAAAATGTTCTCCCTCTGCACACTCTTGAGAGACCACCTGGCATCTCCAACAGCTTTCAACCTGTCTCTTCACATCCTCTTGGGGGAAGGGGTGATCGGGACCCTCAGTTACAGCAATGCATTGTGCAGTATAACTCCGACTTTATCTGTAAATCTGGGCAGCACTCCTCTATTTAATGTGAGGCCCTAATCAGTTTGCATCAGAAGGGCATTGGGCCATTGTTTTGGTTATGTCCCTCAAACCCACAAGAAGAAAAAGACTTCTAAATGTTCCCTTCAGTGATATTGCCATTATTATCTGTTACTTTGTCAGAGTCGGATGTGACAGCTGGGTGGTAATGGGATGAATTGGAAAATTCCCATGAATTCAAACTACCTGAATCCACCTGAACAGTGCCTAGGATGGAACCCCACACATCTTGCAGTCTGGAGTTGAATCCTCAGCACAGTACATGTGGAATAAAGTCAATTAATATTTCCTATTGCTCTACAGGTTTCATTCATCACAATGGATGTGCTCGGTGAAATAAAGAGCTTCTACTTGTCCAAGTGTCAGGGAGTTGCCTCTTACCTTCAGACAACAGCTGAGGCATGAAAACTTGTCTACAGGTATGCAACATGGTGAGGCAACATTTATCTGGTTGTGGTACAGTGATAGGCTGTCTGACTGACATCTGATAACCTTGGATTTGACTGCTGCACAGTAAAGGTGGATAAAAGGTATCTGATTTTTCCTGTGGCACAGTGGAACTACATGTTTCTTTCTTCGTACCCTATTTCTCCCACGTTACCAAGCCCTGCCTCTGCAATTTCAGTGTTTGAGTTTATTTTTGCTCATGGTATCCCCAAATACATGGCTGGCTTTACCAGATTATAATAACTCGGGCATCACGTGAATATTTTCACAAAATTCTAAAGTACTGGTGTCAACAACACTCACTACATTTCATTTCTTGTTGGAAGGCCATGTACTCAATTGCATTTGTTAGCCTTATTCACCTGATGGCAGCTCTCTGTGCTGCACAATCTCTGGCAGCATCTCAGTTCACTCCCTTAACCCTGAGGTCATTTTGCAGAATCTCATCTCAAGTCTTCCTAAGGTTAACTCTTGTTCTACCCTCCACATTCAGACTTACAGATATATTCATCCATCTTCATTCTCAACACTTCAATTTTACCAATCACATCACATCACTAAAGCCACTCAAGTGAGTGGATGGTGAATGCCTTCACCTTATCACAAAAATACTTCATCCTTCCTTGTTTCTGGATTCTAGTCATATCATCCTAACATGGGATAAATGGTCATGAGGATGGTGATGACAACGGTGACAATGACGATGATGATGAAGATGTTTCCTTCTGCCAATGGTATATTCTCATGCATCTCATCACTCCTTTGTGCATCATCAAACCCAATAACCTTAATAACCACTTTTTTTTTTAATCCAAAGAAGAAAAAATGCTAAAAGCCCCAAAAGTTGTTCTTTCCAAGAAAAGCACAAAAGAAAGCCAAATTCAATATTCTCTCACTCCGAGATGTTTGAACACGTTGTGTTATAAAGACTGGGGGTCACAGGTAAAGGAAATACAGCCTGAGGAGGGCAGTTCCAGAGTTAACCTATTGTGTTCATGAATGACTGAAAGTATTGGTTAACTCTTGCACTAGAAAGCTGGACAGAAAAGGGGTGAGAGTGTACTGCAAGAGGGATGCTACACACCTGCTGTAATAGAGAAGGAATGCAAGCAGAAGGGCAATGGTTACTGAAGTAGTAACAGAAGATGCAACACTGGTGAAAAGGGAGAGGTTGAAGGAAGTCAATGAGGAGAGGTGAGCTGACAAGAGAAAATGCCTCTGACTCCCCCTGGTTTAACTCGAGAGCTGCAAGTTACATTCCAAAATTCCCTGTGCTCAACTTCTACTTATGTCGTGGCTTGACTGCTACTCACATCACGGAAGTTGAGCCATAAATCATATTTTCCACGCTTTGTTTTGGCGCGAATATGTGGTCAACTATTCATTTGTAAGTCAAATGGAGGCACCTAATTAGCCTTATCATACAACATATTAGTGTTGGAACGAATGTCTTTTTTGCATATTTGCGAATGCGAATGCGAATTTTTAGTTGTAAAATTTGTGAATGCGAATTACGAATTCCCTCAAGAACTGGTAATTCTTTTTATATCACCAACAAATGTTAATTAAACTACTATGAAATTAATTACTGGAAGTTACAGTAGGCGCGGAAAGTGTTGACGCCATCTTAAAAAAAGAAAACATTCTTGTGGTTAGCAAGGAGAAACAAATAAATTAACACTCACCATTGAATTTAGTATTTACTGGCATTCCCCTTCACCTTTATTATCTTCTTAAGGCGTCTGGGGAGACTGATGGCGTAGTTTTGAAGAACAGACGGACTAAAACTGCTCCACAGCTGCAGCCTCAAGTTTAGGCAATGATGATGTGTCCATACTACGCGGCTGCCGCTTCATGTGCGCCCATAAATTCTCAATGGGATTGATATCTGGGCTGTTTCCAGGCCAATCTCGAATAAAGGGAACCTCACAGTCTGTTAGCCACTGTTTCACTGACTTTGCAACATGTGCAGGGGCAGAATCTTGCATAAATACTCTTGCCTTGGTTTTATCAAAAGAGTCACTTAAAACATCACATAAGAGCTCCAAATAATTGTTCTGGTTCACTTTTTCATTTGCAGGTAGAATTACCAACTCACCAACACCATAATATGTAAAGCAGCCCCAAGCCATGAGTGAGGCTGGGTATTTAACAAACTTGGAAGTGTACTTAGGATCCAGGGGGTCACTGCCTGGTTTGCGGTACACTCGTGATGAAGGGGTACCAGTGACAGTAAATGTTGACTCATCACTCCAAAGCACAGTTTTCCATTGCTCCTCACTCCAGGCAAGATATTTCTTACAAAAATTTACTCTCTTTTTCTTCTGAAGTGCAGTTAGCAGTGGTTTTTTACGAGCACAAAAACTCCTGTAGCCCAGATCGTCATGCAACAGCTGCTGCACACTTCTGACAGACACATCTGCCAGCAACTGTGGGTTCTTTTCTTTTAAATCCCGTGCTGTTAGCCTTGGATCCTTGCTAACTTACCTTGAGATCAGCTGACGGGTCCTGAAGGTTGTCTTACGAGGTCTCCCAGGCTTGGGAAGTGGAGTGGGAGGAATGGCCTCCCCACTGTCCTTGAACTGCTTCACCAGTCTCTGCACTGTCCTCAGTCTAACACCATCTGATTTGCAATAATGGAAGTTTGTGGCCAGCTTTGTATAAAGTAATCACTTCCACACGCTTGTCCTTGCTTGTGGTTACTTTAGGCATGATGAGAATGTGGTAGGTAACCAAATAACTGTGTTATTTGAGTCAAAACATGCCCTCGTGGTGCATCACACACAGAGACAATCCTCCTCCTGTGGCTGCCCAAACATTACTGAGCCTGCTCCTGTGGTGCCAAACCTATCAAGCAGGGTTGCCAGCTCCCGCTGAAAAAGCGTCAGCTCATTTCGCATCACAGGGGAGGGTAGTATTGACCCTACTTCACTTAACGCGAAGAAGATTGACGTCGGCAAAAAAACGTCAATACTTTCCGCGCCTACTGTAATGACGATGTGAATGTGGTCCTCAGTGTTAATATGTAATTTCTTAACTATCATAAATGAACTGTGTGAATTAATTCTGAATATACTGTAAGGTTTTGACCATTGAAAATTGAATTGTTAAAATTAAATCCATTCAATTTTCTATGTTTCCAGGATGCGGGTCGAGGACCCTCTCTAATATGCATCCCACCAACCTCTTTCACCAACCTCCACCCTTTGAAAGAGGAAAAAAAATTGACAATTGCTAGTTTGCTACATTAATTTACAGAGCATGATGGCTTGATTTTCAGTAGTCAAAAAAAAAGATAGGTTATATTTCAAAAAGAGCAATTTCTCAGCTCTCTCAGCACCTTTGACACTAAATTTTTATATTTTTTATATTTTCCATTGGTTTTGTGAAAATATTCACATATTTGCAGATTGCTAAGAATGGAAATGCGGATGCGAATACGAATGCGGATATTGAAAAACATAGAGAATACTCGCACATGCGAATGCGGAAGCGAATATTCGGTCCACAACTACAACATACCCTATTTCATCCAATAACTTTAAATTCTATCTATCTATCTATTGCCAGACGCCATAATCCCGTACGGGGTGGCCATTTGACTCTGAGTTATTTGTTTTACAGGGAGGGGCACTAACCCTCCACCAACCCACTTGTTGACACGTAGGGAGCACGTATGGTTTGGTTATATGGTTACCACCCAGAGTTGTAAATGGTTTCTTGGTTTACAGGAAACCATTTGGCTTGTCACTCAATGTAAAGCCACCTGTAAAGGAAAGAAAAGCAATAAGAAGTGACAGGAAAGATGGGAGAAATAGGAAGAGAGGAGGGCAGGCTCAGAAAGAGAATGATAAAGGCTAAGGAAGAAGTAGGCAGCACTACATCAAGTGAGTGGATGATGGTCGCCACCTCTGCTCCAATAAAATGACAATCTCGATCAGCTTGGTGCCATGGCACCATAACTTTGGGTATCTGTAGCACAATTATAACAAAGAATGACCTAAAGCTTTAGGAACATATACTTCATCACGGTCTCGTATGTGGGAAGCCCCCACACATGTGAGTTGTTCTTCACATAGGAGCCAAAATATGACATATTCATAAAGTCAATAGCTGTACAAGGGTAAGGAAAGCACAGAGTTGGCTTATAACAACTAATCTTATGGAAGCAGATTTTGCTAGGGAAGTAACATGAGCTTTCATGATAGGCCCTAAGTAAAAGTAACCATAAGCGTACTTAGAGACCATGAGGCAATGAGCAGTGTATTGATAAATATTATAGGATATTCCTGTGAGAGATTCTGATGGGCTGAAAGATTTAGAAACTGAAAATTAGGTGTGCCACAGCCTCATTTCGTGATTTGCTGAAGCAACCGTGTGTTGGCTGTGGAGAGAAATAGGTGGAAATAAGAAGGGTAAAGTCATCAGCATATGAGTGGATAAGTGTAGATGTGCAGTTTGGATAGGGCTAGATGTGCAGTTCAGATCACTGATGAACAGAAGGAAAAGAGATGATGAAAGGTCAGAACACTGATGAACACCACTGCTGATAACTTTAAAAGAGGAACTGTGGCCATCTACAACAGCAGCTACGGAATGACCAAAGAGGAAGCTTGAAATGGTCACAGAAAAGGATAGGAACCCTAAAAGAGCAATTAGGAAACTACAGATCTGAGTGACTCAGTAAAAAGACTTTGAGATGTTGAGTGCAATAGCAAACTTTCACTAAAGTCCTAAAAGGAGGATGACCAAGATTCAAAAATGGAATTGAAAAGACTGCTCTCCTCTCACCAATTCCATCGGTCTCTTTTCCATCTGGTACATCAGTGAGTATTCTTTTTTTTCACATTCATTCTTCCTATTTCAGTCAGATTCTATCCTCCTTTGCTTCCATCAGGAGCATAGAGGTCTGAGGTAATAAATGACTAGTTACTTGCCTCTGAGTGGCATTATGTAAGCATTGAATCCCCACCAACCCTTGGATTATCAAAACCTTATGGGCCCCATCTAGCTGGAGCACCTTCACCCACTGTTCTGTTTTTTTTTGTTTATTTCCACAATACAGTATAAAACTTTTCAAATCAAAACCTCATCTTCAATGATGTTTGAGGAAATTTTTCTTAAACTCTTTCTCAGAACTTCCTTCTTTCTTTACTAAACAAGAATCTTTACATCTGTATTAAGAAATATAACAAAAGATAACAATGAAGAATACAGCATAATGATACTTCACAACAGGAAATATTATTTTGAAATGAAATCTTCATAATATGGTACAAACGTTAGAAAAAGGATGTAATCCGTATATAACCCTGATTTGTGGTTTAGCACCCTGTTCTATCCATATAATAAAATATATGACACCAAGATACAGTACTGATCTGAGCGTTATTGAAATTATTGGCGCTATAGCTCTGAAACAATGAGAAAAAACTGGACAGCTGATTTATGTAAGTGTGTTCTGTCATTAGTGGGATGAACTTGAATAAGTACATGACTAGGTAAAGTAGAGTAAATCATATACAAAATTTACTTATACAACTTAAAGTTGACATCATTTATACTACAATTACTCCTTCCTCTGTTTCATTCTCCATGATACCTTTCTTTACATCCTTATCCTTTAATATTAGACTGAACATTAAGGTGGTCCAGAGTGACAACACTGCTATAAAGGTAAGGCAGAACCTCATTCCTTTGAACCAATTAGGATAACCCCACATGGCAAGATCCATATATCCAGCCAACCCCAAACCACCAATGACAGTAAGGAAGCCAACAGGTTGAGGAGCTAGCAGTCCCAACCAAGCAATTAGAGAAGGAGTAACACTGTATCCTAAGTTATGCCAATCTGGTGGCTGTGAACTACTTTCTGGTAATGTCAGGCCCCATCGTACTCCACCAATGAAGGACAGAATCGATGCCCCATAAAAGAGCTGTGCTTGTGCCAGACTTGGGTCAAAGAAGCCTGTGGTAACCATGTATACTGGAGCTGCAACAAATGGTATCAGGCCCGAAGTTCCCAAAGCCAGAGCGGGAGTGGGGGAGTGCCGCAACTGTCAAAACAATACACTTTTATTAAATCATAAAACAACAGTCAAAGCATAACTCAGCTGCTGAAAGGAGACTGTACTATACCTGACCATTATCAACAATGAGAACAGAGATATCAAGGGTTTTGGTGTGAGACAGTGTTGTGTGAGATGAAGAGAGGGAGTAAAGTGGAACACAGGAAAGGTGACATGTGTAACAACAGTCTTGAGAATGCATGGACAGAGTGAATAAAGAGTTGGCAAGATGTTCAACAGATGAAAGGAATGGGCTGTTCTGAATGCACTTGCTTAAAGTCCAGGTGGCCATGCTTAACCCATTCATCCAAAGGATATAATTTATTGTATTCTTGTTACTACTGGATGATCTTATTTGCCATCAGAGAGAATCTTTTGAATTGGAGAAGTCAGATTATATCTTTCAAGAGAACCTTCACTACAGGTCTTCGCTGAGCTGAACAGTCAACCGAGGGAAGAAAAAATCACCAGTGAAAGAATGAAGTCTAAGATGGAAGAGAGGTTGAAAAAGAAAATGCATATGCACCAAGTGATGACAGAGGAATGAAAAGTGAAGACAGGTTCTGTTATAATGCATGTCAAAGAAGTAGGTGATCTAAACAGCAGAGTTGGTATGTGTCTTGTGAAAGATGCAACATGTTGCTGTGGAGTGCCAGGGGAAAACAATAATGGATGTCAACTGAAGGCAAAAACAATAATGGATGTCAACTGAAGGACAAGACCAAGTAAAAAACTGCACTGGTATTCCATAGTACAAAGAACAAACAAATTTTTAAGGTAAATGTTATAAAGTGACATAAATGAATGCCAAAAGTGTCTGATCTCACACCAAACATGTTTAGAAAGAAGAGTACCTCCAGATGGCCAATGCTCATTAATGTACAAAATCACTGTCGTGAATCATAAAAAAAAAAACTCTGAAATCACACCAGGTTCAGGATTAATCCTGATTCCAATTAACCCCCTGACTAGGGCATGCCTTTCAGAAGACCTTTCTGGTTGCCTGTGCTGTGCCTTCCTAATAAGTCTTTCCTATTCTGCAACCTTTGTCAAGCCGAGTGGTTGGTCAAAACATTCTTATATGGCTGTAAACATGTCTTCATCTCATCACTACATGTGAATGGGGGCACCCTGAATCTTCCAGTGTTTGCAACAAGGAATACTGGATTTATTTGTGCATTTTCTTAAATCTACACAAGGTATTTCTATGAAAACCCCTGATCAGAAAGTAGTTCACAAGATCAATTTTTCCCAAATATAGCACCCTATATGATGTATATTCCAACCAACAGGCATGACAGCGTAGAGGTTAATGATTCTGTTACTGGAAACTGTGATTTGGATAAAAATTTTGGGGTTATCACGCTGTTAGACCCTGGGCCACCTGTCTATTACATTCTTAACCCCTTTATTCCAGTGATACATTTTGGTGGTTTATTCTTCTTCCCTCTAGTCCATTTTATTCACAGTAAGGGAGGTTTCTTACTGTGAAGGAGTTAATGAAAGCTACATCTAACTCCTCTAACTGAAAGTCTTTCCTATACAAAATAAAACCATCTGGAAATAACAAAAATAATATACAAAGTACAGTACATCACTGGACTGATGAGGTTCATGTTTGTTTCTAATCTTCTCTTAACCGAAATATCTTTGTAAGACCCTCAAAACTGTCCAAAATCACCCAGATTTATAATACAGTACAGTACTGATAAAATGGATTAAACTGACACAACTGAAAAAGCAGAATAAAGAATGCTGAAAAATTATTGAAAATAAGTATGTGCATAAGAGTGCAAAAGAAAAAGGAGGGATCATCACAAAAGAAAATAGCTACGGATAAAATGGAAGAGGATGTCTAGCTGGCATGAAGGGCTATCATTAACCCATTCATGAGAGACGTTTGGCTTATCTTAAACAATCTTATTCAGCTTAGGAAAATCTCTACTTCAAGCGCAAGTCAATGTATAACATTCCAGTAGTGACCAAGCGAAAATTACCAATCCTAAAGGAAATTACGGGAAATCTCGAAGCTAGTTAAGGATGACTGCAACAAGATGTTTATGAATCACTGTCACGGGTCCTATCTCCCACAAATGCTTCTCACTGTAGGCTGTACTGCATTAGAACTGTAACCTATCTAATACATTTAACAACTATAAATTGATTTTACTCTTTAGGCTCAGAATCTGATGCAGAAATCATCTGCAAAACTCGCATAAGAGAAATTAGCTACTAGAGGTCATAGGAGAAAATCATATCGCATCTCATTTAAAAATACAGTACTGTACATCAGTAAATACATGTACTATAGAACTGCATAGATAACAGCATTCTTACCTGTTTAACATTATCCATGATTGCTAAAGCTGTAGTCCTCTTATCTTCTTTAAATCTGTAGTTGGGTGACACATGAAAAAGTTTTGGAACAGCATCTGTAAATAACATAAGAACTCAGAAATACAGCACTGTATTGTAAAAAAAAAAAAAAAAAAAGGCTTTTTCAAATTTTCATTTAATACCACCATCATAAACAACTTAATCCAAGTTTCCACATTTACACAGACTGGGGATATGAGTATATAGGAGAAGCTGGAAGTTACATTGAGAAACACACTCAAATGAAGGAATTCAGAATCACTGATGTTGATATGGATGTGCTGGAATGCATTAAGAGTACCCTAAGATGGTTTGGCCATGTGGAGTGAATGACGAGTGAGAGATTGACTAGAAGAGTGTACTGTATGTGAATGAGTGAAAGAGGAAGGAAGAAGAATATGGATGTGATGGAATGGCAGAGTGGAGAGGTATATGAATGAAAGTAGTGTGAGATGGAAAGAGGGCTGTTTGAAAACAGAAAACAGGGTGAAGCGGAGGTGATTAGGTTGTCGGTACCTTCTGGGGGGTTATGGCACTTGGCTAAAGAAGAGAATAAAATAGACAAGGCAACAAAGGAGGAGAGAGAGATGGAAACACCATGTGAGGGGATGGGGAGGGACACGAGGAAGAAAATTTCTCTTTCATAACTGTTAGCAGAGAACAAACATCAATTCGCTACAAAGCTGACTGACTGTCACCTGAGTTCTAGGTTCAATCCCCAGCACAGCTCACGTGATTTGACAGTACTGTTGCTGTTTTTTCCTATGGCACAACATGTTTCTCTCATCAAACTGGCACTAGCACATGTCCTGGAGGTGAGATTAACAGGTTCTCCTTGCCCCATCATCAGGGGGTTGTCTCTTCCATTCAATCCAACAGAGAAAGTGGGGTACTTTGGTTTCAAAGTATGAGACATGGTAAGACAACTTTTTCTGGTTGTGGTGTGGTGGAATGCTCCTTGGCTGTCATCTGAGTCTTAGTCTTTATAAACAATACGATCTTATGTGCTGGAGCTCTGTGGCTAGAGTAGGGAGTGGTTGGAGGAAGTTCAGGGAGCTCTAGCCTCTCCTAACACTGAGAGGGCTCTACCTCTACTCTAAGGGATCTCTGTATGTGGCATAGGTTAGGAGTGTAATACTGTATGACAGTAACACCTGGGCAGTAAAGGAAGAGGATATTTGTAGGCTCAAAAGTACAGAAATGACAATGATTAGATGGATGCATAGTACATCCTTGAATACAAGGCCTGGGAGGGTTAGGATTGCGACTGATGAGTTGAGAGGAAGGATGGGATTGGAATGTACTGGCACTGTGATGAGGGGTAGATTGAGATGGTTTGGGCATGTTGAGATGGATTTTGACAACTGGGTGCGGAAGGTGAGAATTGTGAACGTCAAGGGTAGAGCTATGAGAGGTAGACCAAAAAAGACATGGGAAAAGGTTATACAGTGTGACCTCAGGGAAAGGACTGAACAGGCACAGATAAAGCAGCATGGAAAGCCACCATCAGGTGACCAAGGCTGACACATGCAAGTATGCTGGAGCCTTTATAAACAATAACAAATGACATGAATTAGAAGTACACAGTACCATACAGTACCAGTGACACTCAAACAAACAGCATAAGAAAACTTACTGCGTGTACAAGCAAATGGCTTCAGTAACTGTGATGGTCCCAAGCTGCCTCCCCTTACAGCCCGAAGGGGATACTGGCACAACCTCCAAGCAGAAGTCGTCATTCTCTGTCAAGAGGAGAATGGATCAGTCACTACCACATCAACCACTACTTTGGAGGAACACAATGGACTCAAAGTAGGAGGTGAAGGCCTAGTATACTGACTCCACAGCTGGCATATCATGAGAGTTTACTGTACAGTGACATCTTTAATTCTCTGCAACTACAAGACAACTTTATTCAGCTTAGGAGAACTTCTAACTAGTTGACAGGGTTAACTATAATGATGCAATGATGTCTGTTCAAAAATTCTCTCATAAAATGAATAAAATCATCTGGAGATAACAAGAATACAGCCAAAAAAACAAAAATGTCATGGGTTTGAAAGAATTACATTTTAACTTGATTAGCTGAGCATACATCCATGCCACTTATATAAATTTTAGAGAACATCATTTATTTTCACCTGTCAAGAAAATTCATCAGTGCATGGCATTAATATCACACACAAGAGATAGGGGAAATCTATCTATCTATCTATTGCCGGACTAATCAGGATTAACAACTCACTGGAGAGCAGGCTTTAGTTACCATTCAGTGGCCCATCATTCCCCTTTTAGAGAAGGGGGAGGGAATTACCACTAGTTCAGGGGATTTGTATATCTGGGTGGCATAGCTCTCTAATGAAATGTGCATTTAGTTAACCATTAAATTACCTTACACTATTACCTTACACTATGCCTACCTAAAAGGCTAGTAAAAACTAGATACTATAACAGTTTACACACACTGAGACCATGGATGTACAGTTGTGAAGGCAAAACCAGACTATTTTACACCCAACAAATGGACACTGAAATTAATATACTATGCTCATTACTAAACTCATGCAAACTAAAATGCTTTCTCTTTATAAACATTATTATCATCATCATCATCCAGTCCTGCACTGCCCCATGAGGAACATAGGAGCCCAGGGCTAGGCAAGTTGGTCCTGACGTTCACGATAAAAGCGACCAGCCTCAATACCATTTAATAATTAAGGTGTGGGAGGAGGGGCGATCTGTTTTTTATGACATTTATATTAAAATAGTTCGAACAAAATCTAGCCTACCCTACTCTGACCTATGTAATTTTAACATGAATGTGATGAAGGCCGTTGTCATTTGCTGAGTTGTCTCCTGGGCATTAGCGCAGGTGTGGAAACTGAGGGAACATTTGGCAATACTTAAATTGTGGTGAGTTGTCCCTCTGTGGTAAGCTGACCTGAAAATATTACTGCGGTATGTGCACCCTAACCATACCCAACCCAACCTAACCTAACCCAAAACTCAGCGAGAAATGGAAAATGGACTCCTGACCACTGCTCCACGTTTTATCAATACCCACATGTGTACACTGCCCAGGAGACAATTTGCTACACGGAACAACTCATAACATTACACAAGGCTAAGGGCAGCACAACTTGCACTCCCCTCCTTATTTATAGATGTGTACAGGGGAGAAATTGCTTAAAATTGAAGACTAAACGACAAACATATTAATTTCAGCCTCCATTATAGTTGGGTGTACAGTAATTCCGGCAAAAAATATCAAAACATGCAGCAACTCCCTATTAAAAGGCAAAAAAAAAAAAAGCACGAACATATAAAGACGCAGTATCGTACTCCATAAAACACCCACCACATTAACATCTACATACATTTAGTGATGATTTAGCCCTACACAACAATTGACGTTTTAGTTTCTGTGTACATTCTAATGAAGTTGTGGTTCTATTATCCTTCAACCCCTAACGGAATTCATTATATTTCTGTTCTCCAATGGTGAGTTCTCCCAGTGACAAGAATTTGGAGTAACAGTTCCTGCAGTTCATCCAGGTTAGGTTGGATTGGTTTGGTTTGGGTAGGTTAAAAAAAAAATAATAATAAAGTGAGGTTTGGGACTTAAACGATAATTTTACCGAAGTTTTTACTGACTATAAATGACTCCTCTCACCTGGTTGGCTACCCCATTACAATTTAACAGTATGGCTCAGAAAAAGGGGTAATGTCTGCCCATATCCCAAGCAGTACAACAATGCTTCTACTTTTTCTGTGTGGCTGTTTCTAGACTTTTCTGAACCTAGAGCATACCATTAACCAGTTGTCTGAAGTTGAATGTTAAATCTGAAGAAGCATCATTCAATTGGCTATTGGCATTTGGACGAAAATCACAAACTTGGGCATGTTTCTTACCACTAGCCCAAACACCAAAGAACTCATATATGATTATCTGGAAACACTCATAAGTGACAATGAAGAATAATTACCTGCATTGCATTATTAAACTTACAACTACACAGAAGCACTAATTCTCCTCCAACCCGACACACAGATGGCGCACGTGTGTTTGTTTTGAAGCTCATGTTCCCTTAATAACCCAATCCTTTGTAATGTTTCTTAAATTTTAAATCGTTGTTCATATTAACTTAAAATTACCAACAAGAATTTATCCGTCTACTTAACTCTATTTATTTAAACCACTCAGTGACTCTTCTCCAGTTTCATTTTTCCACCTCGTTCTACAGCTCTTTCACCTCGTTCTTTGGTCTTCCTTCGCTTCGTTTTACCCCTTGGTTCCTTTTGCAGCACTCGTCTTAGGAGGTTTCACACTAATTGCGGAGGTGGTTACAAAACTCAGCTGTCGAACAACACTGACACACAATGTACACGGCTTCTTGCACTCATTTGGTTCCGTCTCTCTCTCTGTGGCACCTCCAACCCTCACCCCTCTTTCGTTTTCGTTTTTGAAGACTCCATTATGCTTGCATGCGTTGGCTTTGGTCACCTAATGGCGGCTCTCCATGCTGCTCGATCTATGGCAGCCTCCCTGTTCAGTCCCTTAACCGTGGGGTCACACTTAATGACCTCGTCTCACATCTGTTTACCCCTCGCAGCCCCACCCTCAATATTAACGCTTCTCACTTTCTGCACCTAAATTATCATCTTCCATCCTCTACACATAGCCAAACCACCTCAATCTAACTTCACATCACAACACCAACACACTCCCATCCTACCTCTCAACTTTTCTATCGTAAACCCCCCCACCCCCAGGCCTTACACGCAGGGACGCACTTCACATCCACCTAATCATTGTCATTTCTGTACGTTTGAGCCTGCGAATATCCTCTTCCTTTACTGCCCAGGTCTCACTACCATACAGCATCACATTCCAAACACATGCTGCATACAAAGATCCCTTAGCACATAGGGAGAGTCCTTTCAATGTCAGGAGAGGCAACAGTTCCCTGAACTTCTTCCTGCCACTTCTCACCCTAGCCACAGAGCTCCAGCCCCACCTCCAGCACATAACGTCTTCCTCTTTCAAAAAATCTTGAATATACCTCTCCATGTGTTATCTGAACTCTTTATGCACCTGATCGGGGGGCCCCGTAGAGGAAGGTAAGGATCAGTTGGATTCCTCCTCCCTAATGGCTCAGTTGGCCATATCATTTATGTTGCCCCTTTCTGCACTGTCCTTGGATTTCCTTTTGGAGGTGGCATGATCGAAGGCCGCAGTGAGGGAAGTGGGGTAAATCAGATTCTCTAGGGCTCTAGCATGTTTGTTCCGACAGTGCGCCAGGCCATTGGATGGTCTTTCCTAGGTAGGCCAAGGCATAGCACAAACCTCTTTAGTATTTTCCTTTCAAATTCATCCCCAGAGTCAGTTTGTTTATGCACTGGTTTTGTTCATGTAGCCTATACTTTTCTAGACAACTCTACATGACAGGGTGAGTGGGCGGTCATGATGGGTGAGTAGGGTGGGTTGGTGGGATGAGTGGGAAGGTTGGTGGGTGGGTAATGGGAAAATAGGCTAATGATAAGAATAGGTCCATGGGAACTACATCTCTAGGGAAATGGACCCAAATATCAACACCAAGTTCAGTGGGTAAAGTGGGATCCCAAGGGTCGTCTCCAACAAGAGGGAGGCCATCTAGAGACCAGGGAATGGCAGCACGCACGTTTATTTTTCTTTTTTACCCGGGCAACGTCGAGTGCCCTTGCTAATTACTCTTATATGAATATTGAAAAAAATGTCACGCTGGGTATAGGACAAATAAAGCCTTTGTCATATTGCTGAGTTATTATTTTTAATCATGACAGTTATGACACCGCTGTTCGAAAGTAAAATTTAACTTAAATGATGGTGGATTTGTCCCTTCACATACAACATCCATCCACGACAACTCAGAAGGAGGGCAGTTTTATTTCGCTGAAGGTTGAATAACATACACAGCCATACGGAGTCACCTATTTACGTGCCAGTTTTGACTCATTAAAGCTTGGCCTCCTATTACTTTCTCAGATGAAGGGAATCACCGAACGTTTGCTGAAAAAGAATTCCAGAGTTGTCCTGACTGTAAGAAGGCTATTGACGACAGTATTAACACTCAAACTCTTGTGCCTCGGGTCAGTAAAAATCGTCTGTTAGTTGGCAGAGAGTATTAAAGCTTTCTCGACCATAAGGGGGTTGATTACAGACCTCAAACAATCAAATATCATTATTATATTCTTCCTATCGACCCCACCTCACCTTATGCACTGCCTATTTAATGTCACTATCTTTCATTGTTGTGTTTATGTATATCGTCTGCATTTTTATTCGGGTTCTCTTGTCAAGATCGGTTTGTGTGTGTGTGTGTGTGTGTGTGTAAGAATGTGAGTGTGGGTATGTATCAGCGTGAGAGCGTGGGTGTGGGGATATAGTGTGGGTGTGTATCAGTATGAGATGTCGGTGTGTGGGTGTGAGTATGGTAAAGTGTAAGTAATGAATTTAAGTGAGGCTTAAGAGAATATGAGAAGTGAGTCTATAAGTGAGTGAAGTGAGTCAGTGTGTCCATGAGTTAATTCTTAAATATGCTGTGAGTCAGAATAGGGGTGTCTGTGTGTGTAGTGAGATTGTATGGAGTCAGTAAAGGGATCTGTATTTGTGTGTGTAGTGAGTCAGTGTTGGGGTATCTGGGTGTATGGTGAGTCAGTGTAGGGGTATCTCTGTGTACTGTGTGTTGTAAATCAGTGTAGAGGTATCTGTGTGTGTAGTGAGTGTCTGGGGGGCAGTGTGATGTGCTGCTGTTTAGAGGCGACCCCTGCTGCGACCTGCTGGCTTCCCTCCTCTTGCTGTTTCTGGCTGTCCTCACCGTCACCATCACCGTCACCTTCACTCTTCCCCTCACCACCGTCACCTTGCCCTCGCTGGCCCTGCACAACACACGCAAACACCGTATGTAAACATTCTTCGTTACATAAAATATCTAGTGTTTCTTTTTACTTTATTTATGGATATTACACAAGTCAGATCTAACAAGGCCTAACGTCACCATGAAAGCTATTTACTTTCTTCTTCTTCTTCTTCCTGTCTTCTTTTTCCTCCTCCTCCTCCTCTTTCTTCTTTTTTCCCAAACTTAGGGCTGTAGAATGCCAAGGTTAGCACCGAAGTATGTCGCTTTCACGGTGAGGTTTGATCATGTTAAGTCTGCTTTATGTAACACCCTTAAAATAATAAAATTTCATAATTACCACATCTTGTAACGTCTGCCTCTTTAATTCCCTTTGTATGAGAGGTATTCCAGAAGCTGATGGTAGCCAGAATAAAATGGAAAATATATAATCGTACAGAAAAGGATAATGGAGATTGCTTTATTTCCTAAGTACAACAGGTCCTTCCTCAAATGAAAAAATAAAATAGTTTGTGGTTGGACAGAAAAATACAGAAAACGCCAATGTAGCAGAGGATTAAAGATATTCATTGGGGCTAAATTTAATAAGTTAGTCCCTTCAGCTTGAAAAATGCCGTAACAAGACATTCCAGGAGTGTAAGGGTTATATCGAAGAGAAGCTGAAATATGGAAGGTCTTGATACGCTAATTTCCTCTTGGTCACACGAGTCTAGATTCAGAACATAAATCGAAGTCCACACTCAGCAGCAGGGAAACTACTTCTGGTCAGCTTCACCTTCTGTCAGATATTTAGAAATACTTAAATCTTACGTTGTCCAAAAGTTCAAATTTGACTCTTACAGATGACATTATAAGCCAACACTGTCACGCCATCTTTCACTATATTTACTGAACGCTATGAAACTAAGACCTACATTTGTGAGGTAGACATAAACTGAGAGAGGGACAGTCAACCAGGTATTGGATTTAATCGTGGTAAAGTGCAGCCCTTTGTACTCTTACGGATAGGTTCACGGTGTAGGCTATGTTTGTGTTGTTATGGTGATTGGTGTTGCTTGGGGTTTTCCAGGATTAATTTGTTCTATGCTGTAAAGGATTTTGTGTTTTGTTTCTGTGGTGATATAGCGACATGGATGGAATGGCTGTTGTTCTGACGATGAATAATAAAAGTCTTACAATTTATCATACTGTATCTGTTTTTTGAATGTCATTGGTAGTTACTTCTAATTAGTTAGTTACCACTTCCAACTACCCAAATACTACAGAGTGTCTTCTACTGCCAGACAGGTGAGATAAAGTATGAGTACAATCCTGTGCCTGCGTCTGTACCTGCCTCTTTGCCTCTCAGGTAGTGAAGTGTACGTGCCTCTCCCTATAGTCGCCTAAAATGAGGGACGTGCCGGTTCCTGTGCCAATTAATGAGTAAGTGAGGTAAATAAGACAGTGTACGTGCCTGTGCCTGAGTCTGTGCCTGCCTGAGCTGGCGTGTGAGGCGGGTGATGGTGTCTGCCTGCTGCGCCAGCTGCTGCACCAGGTGGTCACGTGATGCCCGTCGCTTGCCTGAGTGAGGGTCCCGCAGCCCCGCCACACTCTCCAGCTGCCGCACCTCACCCTCCAGCCGCCGCACCCGCTCCTCACTCACACGCACGCGACCCAACAGCTCACGGTTCTCCTGAATGGACAACACCACGCTTATCTACACTTCTGACATGACAGCCCACTACACTCCTCTTGACACCAGTCGACATGGGGACATACTCTAGAGGGCTTAACAGGCTTTCTGGCTTATCGATATAATTCTGCGCATCACGTACTGGCAGTGTCTTATATTTTCATGAATGACAACTATATCGATGCTAAAATAAAATACAAACCTTAGCAATGAATGTTAATGTGTTGTGTGGAAAGTAAATCGTGAAGGAAAAGAAACTGGAAAGCCTCCCAATCCGACAATAATACGGCCCAAGTCAACGTCGAATATGGCTTAGCGGGAGAATGGTGGGGTGGAAGCAGGAAATACAGCAAATAACAGACACGAAAACTACAGGTACAAATCTGGGTTCCATCTTGTATAGCGCGAGAGATTAACTGAAAATCCACCTGGCGAAAGCTGTCCCGTTAGTCCTATCGCCTTTACCACCTGCAGTTACTTTCTTGTACATTAAAATTGAGAACATCTATTTTTCTACTAAACTCCAGCACAGTGACGCCTATTTCACATCACTCTGACTACCTCTGGACGATTTTATTTTTCGCATTGGAGGGGTTAGATACAGCCATTGTAAACCCCTTCAGTAAAGACCTTTCCTGAATTGAATACATAATCTGGAAGTAGCAAAAATAATTCGAAAAAAGTCGTGGTGGTGAAGACGTTGATACACCAAATGAGAGAACTGTCCTCACCTATGGAAATTTTGTTTATTATTAAGATACAAGTTTCCACGTTTAAATAATTCCCGACACTATGATTTTAAGACAGTTAATGAACCTAGACAGAGATTCCCTACTAAACATATGAAAATTTTCCTCTCATAATTCTGATTTGGTTTGGCGGGGAAAACAAGCGACAGGGAAAGAGTGTGTATCTTTCTTCGCCCTTCCTACACACACAAAAAAAATATTTCCTACGCCTGGGAACTGAGAGAAATAATCAATGTCCATGCAAATTGGGTCCGGCTTTAAATTTACCTTGCCCTTCCTGGGAAAAACAGATCATAGTAACTACAAGGAGTTGATCGTACGTTTTTTTAGTGAATCTACCACCTGTACAAAACAAAACAAAAAACAATTATCTTTCCTACGATATTGCTGGTAACCTTTACATAGCCAAGCCTCGATCTGATCCCTGACCTTAACAAGTGTGGTGACCCTGTCCTTGTGCGCTGCGGCCTGTTTGTGCGCCTGTGCCCTGAGAGTAGCCACAGAGCGCTCCAGCATCTCCCTCTGGCGCAGCAGTTCGGGGACAGCTGACTCCTCCGCCTCGCTACCACCCTGCACACACACACACCACAGTTCATCATTGCTCTCTTCACACATTCACGTAGTAACTTAGTCTGGCTTTAAATGGGAAGAATTATAGATTACATGAGAGTATTAGCAACTATATAATTGCTCGCATTTTTTATATATCAACAAAATCGTCTGGTGTTTGTCAAAATTCAATTCACTGGTCTACCAACATCAAAAAAGTGCTGATGGGGAAGGTTTTAGTTTTGCACTTGGATTTCGCTCAAGTGAACAGAATAGTGTGGTCTGAGAACAGTATATGTGTGCAAAAGGGCTAATTAACAACCAGTAAAGATTAATTAAGCGGGCGTTAACTCAAGCTGTAATGTTAATAGACTTGAAAAAAATGCCAATCGGGATGCGTACTGCCAAGATGGAGGATGGGTGCACCAGTCAAACTCACACTAATTTCCTTCAACCCGATGGCGTATTTATTTCCTTCTAGCTGTCTCCATTAAGGCAACTGTTCTAAATGTGGGTATATTTCTTCCCTTTCATCAAGTCTCGACAACGTGATGGCAAGCCTGATAACTCACCTCCAGGTCCGCAGTGCCTCCTGCCCCAAGCTTGTCCAAGTCAGGCCGTGTCCAAAACTCCTTATGCCGACCACTCCGCACATACTTGTCGTTCAGCGCCTGTCAGGGGGGAGGGTGAAGCGGCGGTGTTAGGTGATGGCTGAGGACGGGTGGATTGACAGGGCTAAGTGAAGCAAATGGACGAGTTAGCACACTTAGCTGGTATGGGGCGAGTTAAAACACAAAGTTAGCAGGGAGAAAGCTGCTGTACGATATTTAAAAAAGCACACACACACACACACACACACACACTCTATATAATGTGCTCACAAATATATATATAAATTGTTCTAGGTCACTGTGCGGAGCTTATTTTTTTCCTTTTCTTTTTCTATTTTCTTTATTGGTTGTACGTAGAATGTGCGGCAGAGTCAGGATTTCGGAGGCCTGAACGGCGAGTGTATGAGTGTGTGGTTCATTTCACTGGCCATGCTGTTAATTAGTTCTCCCTCTATCATCGTTTCTCTCTCCCTTGCTTCTTGAACCCTACCTCACGCCATCCTTACGAGGAAAACAGCTGTCAGGATGATGAGGATGATGATGACGACAACGATGATAAAAATGATGATGACGATGACTGTGTACGTACTTTAACAGCGTCCTTGAGCTTCTTGGGTTGGTGCATGAGCTGTGTGGTTGCAGCGAGGTCAGCCAGGACGCGTGTGAGTGCCGTGGCGAGGGCGTGGTGGCGCTGTTGCAGGTGCCGCTCACTTCGTCCCGCCGTGGCCACCTTCTGACTCAACTCCTTCACCTGCCGATCCCGCGCACCCACCACCAGACGCATCTCACTCATTTCCTCCTCAAGCTGCCACAACAGTACAATATTAAACGAAAACAACAGCAACAGAACAGAATATTAACCCTCTCGCTGCAAAGAACTCATTTTGATATTCTATTCCAGTCTAAATGTAAATATTTTCTATAAGGTTAGGAAATTTTGACCATTCTAGTTACAAACAATTCGAGACAATTTCCTGCCCCTTTATCAGTGCAGTTTCTCCCTCGTAAGCAAAATCGTCTTGTGCCAGTCTGAGTAGAATCACCTGATGCGTCCACAGAAAGCAAACGTGGAATACTGAAAGTGGAATGGTTACTCTCTATGCCCGAAAACCCATATTACCTTCCACATCTTCATCAGTTCTTCAGGTCTGCGCGAGAGGAAGGAGAGGAGGATGGAAGAAGGAGAAAAGGAAGGCGTAAAGAGGAAGGGAAGGAGCAGAGAAGTGAGAAGGAGGAAGGGAAGAAGCAGAGAAGTAAGAAGGAGGAAGTGAAGAAGCAGAGAAGTGAGAGGGGAGAAGGAAAGAAGCAATTCCCTTCACCCTTCGAATTAGTTACGTCTTTGTACTTATCAACTGACGATCTTCTTCATCTAAGGGAACTCCAGCGCAGTTAAGGAGTCAAAACATCAAAACTCATAACACTTCTCCAGTCGTAAACAAATATCCTGTCAAAAACGACACACGAGTAGCAGTTTAAAATTTTATATGTGGCCTCCTTCACAGCGCCGCGTATATTCAAATGCACCACTCCTATACAATTTACGCAAAACGTCAGTGGGGTTTCACTCAAAGATACAATTGTTAACAAACGACGTATATTTACCACGAATCTGTCTCCTGTGAGAGAAATTATCGAACTTTTAACGTAATATAATAGAGTTACTATGGTCTCTCACACCCGCCTAACAAGAGATGTGCTAAAACTCTTGTAGTAAAATAAGCATCAAGAAAAAAAGTGCTAAATGCGTAGGAGAAAAACGGAAACCATACACAAGACAAGTAATTATATACACAGATAGATGGGATAGATAGATAGATAGATGTTGATATAGATATAGATACTGACTAAAGGAACTGCCTCAAACTGGTATTGTTGTTAACCGATACAGCACAATAAGTAGCGTTCAATCCTTTTCGTCCGATACGCTCTTTCTGATTGCATTCTTATCTCCAGACGATTTTATTCAACTTGAGAAGGGTCTGTAGTGGCGGAGAGGTTAACTGAAGCTGCATCCAATCCTAACAGTTTGAAAAATGACTCCTAAGCTTAATGAAATCGTCTGAATGTAGCGAGAATAAGATGAACAATATGTCATCAGGGTTCAGCGGTCAATAGAGGCTGACCCGACAAGATGGTGACCTGACCTGTTTGACCTGGTGGCCTCGCTGCTCCAGGGCGGTGTGGAGGGGCGTGAGTTCCTCCCTGAGTAGGTTCATTTGGTGGTTGAGCAGGAAGCGCTGTTTCTCCAGCTCACCCACGCGCTCCCTGCTGCTGCTGATGCTGCTCTCCTGTACACACACACGCACACACACACACACACGAGTTAGCATGGTCAGAGATGAAATATGGAAAAACAGAAAAATATTACGAGAGGAAAACTATAAGAGGATATGCGGTTAAAGTTCAGATATTTTTATGATCTTACAAAAACAAATATTACATCTGGAGGGAACTTATAACATCACGTCACGTCAAGTGTCGTTACTACATCAGCCACTACCACTGATGATGATGTCCCTGTGGAGTGGGTCATAGGAGCCTGAGACGGTTAAAATGGACAGAGTATATCAATTACCACTGACCCTGTCCCTTATGATGTCGTCTCTGTGGTTCACTTCCCGCCTCAGCGCCGCCACCTCCCTCTCCAGGCCCTTCACTGTGGTCTGCAGCCGCCCCCGCTCCTCGACCAGCGCGCGCACCTCACACTCCTTCTGCTCACACTCCCGTTGCATCCTGTCGTACGGAACAACTAGCTCATTATCGCAATATTGGCCATGTCGCGCCTGGCTGGTAAGGACAAAAGTTCGCCTAATATTTTACCTCTTCTGCTTATTACACTTCTGCTGGATTTTAAGGGCTTAGTACGTTTCTCTGCCACTAGATGACTCTGAATATCGCGCGTCAGAGAGGAAAGTGAAAAGTAAACTCTAGGTGTGACGATGACGTGATTAAAAAGTAAGCAAATTTTATCCCTAATTGTAGATATAGGTATTCTCTTCAGTCGAACACCAGACGATTCTGTTCACGTGAGAAGCATCCTAACTTTCAAAAGCTTGCGGGCCATCTCGAGCCACTCTTTCACCGTCGTGGATACTGACAGATATTCACCTCAGGCTCCAGCAGACGATTTTCTTCATCTGAGAAAAATCCTAGTAGTTAAAGGGATACGATAAGCTTTTGCCTACGACGACGGTTAATCTGACTTTATTCAAATTTTTAGAACTCTTTACCTGTTGTGGTCGGCAAACTTTGAAAACAGGATACTCACCGATCGACACACACACACACCCTCCTCCATGCCCTTCCCCGACACACACACACACACACACAAATCAACCGACAGGCACCTCTCCCCCTCCAACCCCGACTCGTAAATAAACGTTCCTCACGTGACATAGTTCTTCCTCAGCGCCGCCCTCTCGCTCCTCAGTTTGATCACGTTCTGGTGCTCCTCGGCCAGCTGGGAGTGCAGGCTGGACCTCACCTGACCTAGCTCAGCCTCCGTCGACGCCTCCACAAGCCTCAGCACCTCAGCACCCTCGCTCCGTTCTCTCTCCAGCTCCGCAGTCGTCTGGTGGTAAAGGCAGAAACTTACCGCGTGCAGTTAAATGTCTGGGTGATATCATAGGCAGTCACAAAGAACTTTAAAATGAGAATGGAAGGCTGTATGCACACTCCCAAATTTTGATGGCTAAATATGGAGCACCTTTGGGCATAAATTAGCCAGCTTCGCACACTTAACAACGAGGTATCTGTGCTTCTGATACGTCAGTAAAAATTTGGAGATTGGCTTTTGTCTTCACCGTCTCAGACCTAAATATATACATGTCAAAGTACAGTTTTGAAAATATTGCCCCTTTCCCTGTTAATAAAAATTTCCCTGCAAGCCTTCGAAACGTCCACGCAACCCTAATTATCTTCCTCTGCCCAAAGAATAAATTTTCCGTAACCGAGATAAAGTGCAGCTTCAGACTTTTTTCTCCAGACCGGCAGAGATGGAGAGAGGTGCGGAGCGGCGGTGGTGGTGGCTGTGGTCAGTATTCAAGTCACCTGTGGAGAAGCATCATTTCCACCCATCCACAGAACTGACGCTGCATTTCCAGGCTCGCCACCACAGCCACAGACCCACCTCTGAAAGCGTGGATCTTCAGAGCAGCGAGAGACAAGCCGCCCAAACCTAGATAAATCCCTTCAGTCTTTTTTTTTCCCCCGGGTAAGCACCAGACGATCTTATTTTGCGATGGAAAACCCGAGAGCTGAGAAATTAAAAAGAGCTGTACGCTAATCCCTCCGGTACGAAGTCAGTCCTAAACTGACTAAAACTATTTGGACAAAAAATATGCAAGAATTAATTTAAAATACGTCTTCAGCTTATTGCAGCTTTACATCAGTCTTTCTGGCCGAGAAGACCCATCGACCTCAGGTAAACAACTGCTTCTATGGAGCCGTCCTACTGATATAGCACATTACGTACTACACCGTACAGGGAACCAACGCTTCAGTGCAGAGAAATATGAGGAGAAATTTTGGCTCACGGGCAGACGTTGCAACGGCTGAGCGCCATCATGTGTATGCTCCTAATCAGTGCCACGTCCTCGGATTGAAAGAGTTGAAGAGGCTCTCTATCTATCTATCTATTGCCAGACACCATAATCCCGTAAGGGGTGGCCATTTGACTGTGAGTTATTTATTTTACGGGGAGGGGCACTAACCCTCCACCAACCCAATTGCTGACACGTAGGGAGCACGTATGGTTTGGTTATATGGTTACCACCCAGCGTTGTAAATGGTTTCTTGGCTTACAGGAAACCATTTGGCTTGTCACTCAATGTAAAGCCACCTGCAAAGGAAAGAAAAGCAGTAAGAAGTGACAGGAAAGATGGGAGAAATAGGAAGAGAGGAAGGCAGGCACAGAAAAAGAATGATAGAGGCTAAGGAAGAAGTAGGCAGCACTACATCAAGTGAGTGGATGATGGTCGCCACCACTTACCACTAGGCTCTCCTAACCATTAATTAAAACTGGCACACAAAACCACGTCCGGATACACCCTCTAGGTCCCATAATATGCTCACCTGTTTTCCCCCTAAGGACCTGTTCACGCACTGACAAATTTCCCCCACAGACTAGTTTTCCCATTACTTATTTTCCCGCAAGGATCCATTTTCATCATGAGTCTTTATTTCCTTATGGGCAGATTTTTCCATAAGGAGCTACTATACCCATGGGCCTGTTTCCTCTGTGTACCCATTTTCCCCGCCATGGATATCAACTCCTTGGACTATATTTACCAGGGAACTAATTTCTCCATTGGACTTTTATCTCCATCGATCTGTTATCCCTCACGACCCAATGTTCTCCCCTCTTGGATCGTATTTCGGACCTATTTTTCTTCCATGGACCTATTTCTACCATGGAACTATTATTCTCCATTGGCTCACGTTCCTATAAGAGCCTGTTTCCCCAGCGACATGTTCCCAATGGACCTCGTTTCTTGCATGGACCTATTCTTACCATGGACCTACTCATCTCGGGAACCTGATTCCTATGAACTTATTTTCCCGCTGCCTATCCTTCCATCCTCTTGCCCACTCATCTCCCCACACACGTCTTCCACCCACCCTCACCCCCCCACCCCGCGTCCACCAACCCCGCCCACTCACCTACCACCTCACCCTGTCCCCCTCCCCACAATCCCCTGTCCCCCTCCCACCTATCCAACCCCCACACCTACCCATCATCCCCATCCATCCACCCACCTAGCCCACCCATCTGCCCCACCCACCCCATTCACTTTGCCTACCCATTCCGCTCACCCTGTTCAGCCCATCCACCCGCCCACCAAGCTCCACCAACATGATGACTTGCACGTTTACACACACACACACACACACACACACACACACACACACATAGGCGCTTTTAGAGTACAGATTAATCAACGCAACTTTAACACAACCGAACTGAAACCGTTTGAATATGAAAAGCCACAAGTTTTCGGACAAATGGGGAAAAAGCAACAAGGCATAGATATAATTCAACAAGTATAGGCAGGTTTCTGGATAGCTACGTTAATTTCAGAAAGGTTAGGACAGAGTTACATCGTCTGACAGTTAGGTATGTTTGGATATGCGTTTTGGAAGTCTGCTAATGTACTGAAAGGTTAGTGGTCGTCTGTCTTCGTCTGCGGAAAGGTGGCTGAGTTTTGCGTCCATACTCGCCTTCTCCAGGTCGGTGCGGAGTTGCTGTGTGATCTCCTCCTCCTGAGTCAGACGCTGCTGCAGTTCCCCCCGCGTCCTCTGCTCAGCCTCAGCCACTTGCCTGAAGGGGTTCACAGATGTCACCTTTATTTCTGCTACTCTGTGTCTTGATCTTATGTCCAGTTATATCTTTCTGCGATTGACCTGATGCTAGAAGTGTTATCCTTATTCCTTCTTTACTCTCTAAATATTGTAAAAGGAGATGAAAGGAGGCGAGGGTTACAGATACTACTCTCTTTATTTTTGAAGGCAGATTGAAGCCTCGCACAATGCAAGATGTGAGATGGCGTGAGGGGAATAGTGTTTGGGGCTTTCTTCTCTAATTCTTGCCCTCAGAGATCAAGAAACCTTCCTCCGGTTGTCCCCACCCCACACCCACTCAGAATAAAGGAAATTAAAAGGGAATTGAACTGATTTTAGAACCTTTTCGCTTTTTTTTCGGCGGCATGTGGTCAGTTTGCCTTTTCTGAAGTAAGGACACGTGATAAAGTATTTTTTGGTATACAGTATTAATTTTCGAAGATGCCACGCTTTATCTCTGCTGTCTGGTTAAAGTAGCATTATTTTCTGGCAGGATATGAATTATAAATGGGAATGGTTAGGCAGGGTAAGTAGTGTGATCTTCGTGCCACACGCTGACGCAAGTACGTGGATCGGACTCAGTGGTTTAGTAATTCGGAAAGAAGGCGCGAAAATCCTAGGTTTATTAACAGATTCGCTAGCCAAACATCCGGTAATCAGTGGGAAGGTAGAGACATCAAATTTTTGGCTTCCCGTGATTTTTGACACTCGCTAAACCCTAAATAATGTCTGGTTTTTTGGTTTATTCTAATATCTCTTATTTATCCAGCTTAGGGAAGAGTTTTAGATGTGAGTGGGTAAATACAGATTATAAAAACCATCCTGTGTCAAGATCTCCCCTAAGTTAAATATGTGGAAGCAGGAAAGACTAACGTTTAAGCAGGGGGTACTCAAGTTGAAAGGGCGAAAATCATCTCCCCAGCCTGAATAAAATCCTTGGGTGGGGTGACAGCAGTAAAAGGGATTAGAGCCAGTACCTGTCGAGAGTGAGCTGCATCTCCTTAAGTTTGGACTCTAGTTTATCCTGCTTGGCGTATTCGTAAAGCAGCTTCTTCCTCAGTTCCTGCTGGTGGTTGGCAAGGACCCCCTGGTGCTCGTAGGTCAGCTCCTCCACGGCCTTCTGGTGACCCTCCTTCAGCCTGGACCTCTCTCTCTCGCCCTCCTGTAGGTCACACACACGCATAAACACACACTCCTACAATACACACAATACGAAACATAGTCACACACTCCTACGCTACAGCACGATACAAGACAATACTACGGTTCCTTCTTATTCTATTCTTGCTACCGCTAGACGATTTTTAACAGGTCTTTGGTGGTTCTTTTCCTGCCCCCCCCCCTTCGCCCCGCCTCTTACCCTCCCGCCGCGTCACACAAACAGACACACGCAACATCAACAAAAGACTTACATTCGCTTTACGCTCACTACATCTTAGGCTGCATCTTCGGGAATCTGCTCTAGCGACTCAGTTTAAATTCACGGGGTTGTATTATGAGTAACTTTGCGGGTATCATAACACTTTTCCCTCGGCGATCTATTCTGAATATTCACCTTAATGTCCTCTTGTACGTTACTGATTTGAACTCTATCGATAGTAAAGAAGAGAGTGTGAAGACGTAGTAAGATAAATCGCTAAAGAAGAGGTGCTACACGAGGCCTTCTATATCACACAGAATACCGTTCATAGTGACCTACCACATTTTAAAAAGAGAAAGAGAGAGAAAAGAGAACACACGGCGAATTTTTGCTCTCGTATGTTCATGGATTCTGAATTTTTCCTTTTTTTTATACGCAGTAAAGAAGGAACCAAAGGCCAGGACCCCGCAAAATTGTTCCCCCCCCACGAAAAAACAAAAACAAGATAACAGAGAGCCAAATTCAAGATCCGTTTTCATTTCGAGATGCCTGGACACACAGCGTTTGAAAGACTGGAGGTCATAGGCAGGAGGAAAGACAGACAGAGGGAGACAGTTCCAGAGTTGACCAGTTGCATATATGAAGGACTGGGAGTAAGAAATGATGGTAAAGATGAAACATTAAGCGCTAAAAAGAAAAAAAAAATGATTGCACGAAAGCTCAAACTGACTTAGGGTTCATCCGAGACAGCAGGTGAGCTTTCATTACCTGGATCTGTGCGTTGAGCTGGTCGATGTGAGCTTGGTGTCGCCTGAGTAGAGCTTCTTTGCTGGATAAGAACTCCTGCTGCTGGAGGCTCAGGTGAACTTCCTTGTCCCGCGCTAGGTAGGACACTCGCCGCTCCAGCTCCTCCACGTGAGCCTGGGTCCTCTGAGGTCAGGGGAGGTCAAAGGTTATGTTAAGTACTTCAGCTGGCACTACCAATCCCAACACTTATATGCTTAATGGAACTTACGTGTATTATTATCTTCAAATATAGTGGTTGGAGCGTTTAAGAATCTACTTATACGGTTGATTAATAGGCAGGTCAGTTTTAGAAGTACACTTGGAAGAGGAGAAAAAATGAAATTGATAAAATTGTTCCTTTTTGCAAGATACACAAAATACACCCACACACACCCACACTCACACCCACACCCACACACCCACACACCCTCACGCCCACACAGACCCTCGATGCGGCCCCGTCACCCACCTGCAGGTCGGAGAGAGAGACAAGCATCTCGGAGACGGTGGGCAGATCTTGAAGACGCTCCCGTGCGGCCAGGTAACCAGGTGATTTCTCGTCCAAGGCAGCCACGCGCCACACCACCACCGCACCGTCACCACCACACGTCACCATACGACCCTCATCACCGCTAACCACCACCTGGATCATCACTACACTTCAGTCATCACCATCGCCACAACCATTAAATCTCAGCCACTGTCATCATCGTTATCGGCATCTCACCACAGTCATTATCACCACCAATATCACCACAATTATCACCACCATCATCACACTTAAGTCACTACCACCATCACCACCATCACTAACACAATTCNTACCCAGGGCCAGCAGGGTCTTCACGGGGGCCACACCAGCGCTGACCACCTCAACACCACCTTCGCTGCTCATCTCCTGCACCATCTGACAATAAACACACACACACGCTGTTTAGAAGACTGGGGGGGAAAGTGGCACTGGTGAGAGTAATTCCATCGACTGAACACTGATAATAACCCCTCGTGGGCGACAAACCTCTCTTATGCTGAGTGAAATTACCTGATAGAAGCTAAAATTATCCTAAGATTTCCCACTTCCTGAAAGAACTCAAAAGGAATCGCTATATCAATTGTAAAATAAAAAAGTATACGGTATTCACTCCCCACGTTTCACTACTCATAAGCCTTGATTTCAACCTTCCGAAGACTTTGCACACACCCATACTAACTGACCCATGTTGAACTTCACAGGGTATACTGCCCCTGACATTTCCCACAATTCACGATCATCCAAGTTCATCCTGACCACAGTTCTTTGCCTACCTCACACTTCCTTTTCTCTAGCATCGAATTTCTGAGGGTGTGTGGGGGGAATGTTATTTAAATCTTCACATCGCCTGTACTGCACAACACAGATTCCCCATCTTACAAGGTGCGCTTATCCCACACTGCTCAGCTACCTTTCCAGCCCATCCCGTCCAATCAAGCCCACCTACCCCACCCTTCTCCGCCTCTCTCCGTTTTGATATTCTTGGAGACATGCTTACCACTTTTTACTTGCCCTGTCATCCACCATCTCAGTCCACCCTACCTTCTCCTCACTTCCACCCCCTCCCCTCCAGACCTTCTTCAGATAACTGCTTCATTATGGCCGATTTTTGGGCACGAGGGTTCATAGACCTGACCTAAATCAGTCCAAAATTACGTGAATGGACCTGCTATGCCTGAAGTGGGCTTAAAGNGGGTTACTTAATTTACTTTTGATGAAGGTATTTAATCTATAACCAAATATGTCACATGATGCAATTTGTGTGTATATTCTTCCTACTTCCAAACGATCACGTCCAATCCTGAAAACGGTTCTTTTAGTGATGGTTTAATCGTTGCTTTGTACACTTCTCGCGATCTTTACTAAATAGAGTGAAATAAATACATTATCGTATTAAAGGTAGGCCTATAAAGATATCCCTGTATTAAAAGTTACCTCATTCTTTACCATGTCTTTATTTTCTCGTTATTAAATTTCTCCTAAGTTACTTTTGTATCCTATAATCTCCCCTTCACCATTCTCCTTGAAGACGACGGCATATGGACTTGCCAAGGATCAATAAGGAACAACAATCAGTACATGCTAAGTCCGAATCTTCCTCTTGTTTATGGTCCGCAAGAGTCGATGTTAAGAGGGACATGGGACAACCAAAATACGTCTAAGAATCTGACAAGCTTCATAATCAAACTCGGGTTCTCTCAGTTGCAAGCTGGACATGCACCTTCGGCTTCCATTTTGAACACCGTCTTTCTCATCCCTCAAAATAAACTCTCACTTTGGTCTGAGTGTCCCTTCATCGCGGTAATTTTCTTGGCCCATTCCCTAGCTAACTTTTTTTCCTGCCCTTTCACCGTCCCCATTGATCATCGTCTTTCTTCTCCATCAGTTGACATTCCATCACTGAACGTCATTTTGATCTTCCCCACGTAACATCCCCTTATATAACACCATCTTTTTCCTCAACGTGTGATACTAAGTCATCGTACTGTTTCGGCTCAGGTCCTTTCTGCTGCTTACTTCCAGACGCCTTTCAGTTTGGTGCTATCCCTTCATTTCTTCCTAATTCACTTCAAACTTAATACAACAATACAACTGTTCCTCGGGCAAATTCACCTTCCTTATGTTTTGGCTTCAGTCATTTTAGAGGGTTTTATGTAGTCAGAGGTCAGACCAAACAAATGCAGAGTTAGTGAAATACGCAAGAAGAATCCGTAGAGTTTTGCACCTTTTACAGGGAAGAGTGTATTATTAGCTATGTGGAAAGACCATTCTACATACCCGTGGGAATGTTGGCTATGTTTAATTAAGTACCGTCTTTATCCTCCCCAAGTGACACCCACCTTGGATGAGTGACCCTTGAGCGCGGCGAGCTTCTTGAGTGTGAGGGTGGATGTGAGGAGAATGAGATGCCCGTCAGCAGCCGCCAGTGTGCTGCCGCCAGGTGAGAAGCAGCACGCGCCGCACCTCCTGATGCGCACCTCGCTGAACTCTCGCAAGGTGTCGAACAGCACGTGATGAAGCCGTAGCGCGTCAGTCAGACCCACCGCAACGTGCAGGCCTGGGGCAAGATGTGTCTGGTAAATCCTGAGTACTTTTAGTGTTCTGGTGTTAAGATCTGTGAACGTCTTTTATTATTTACGATTATTTTTTTCCTTGCAGTGGTACTTTTAATATTGCCATCAGTTCTGTCTTTTCACCTGCTTCTCTCCCCATGGACGGTGAAAGAGCAACCTGGTAGATCTGAAGCATTTTTCACAGTCAGCAGGACTTTTGTTGCCGATAGTACATAGTCTACACCACGGCATACCCACCTGTACACTCGGAATACTAAAGTGTCATACCCAGCCTCACTTCCCTATACCAGCCTCACCTCCTCCTACCTGTGGGGTGGACGGCGAGGGAGAAGATATCCTCTGTGAAGGCGTGAGTGAGAAGGAGCGTGTGCTGCTGGTAGTTCCACACCCTTAGCGTGCGGTCCGTTCCTGCGGTCACCACCACGGGCTTCCACACACACATGGCAGCGTCCACCACAGCTCCCTCGTGTAGCCGCGCGTGCAGGGGTGAGAACATCAAGCTNAGCTTTGGCAGTAATACGAATAGTGGGGATAAGCATAGAGAATTTCAGCTCATTACCTCATCTTTCTCTGTTCGGAAGTTGGAATAATTAATGAGAGAAATGGGAAGAAACCGACGATTATACAGTGAAAGAATCCTCACTTTGGCTGCGTCGAGACTGGGCAGAGGGTTGGAGAAGAGCTGACTGGTGTGCGTTGCAGCCACCACCGTCTTCTCAGCAGGACAGAGCGACAGTGTGGTGACGGTGTGCTCGCCCCTCCCGCTGACCAGGGACGCAGGGCTCGCCTCGCTCACCCGCAGCACATACCGCTACACCACCACCCAACAAAGATCCACGACAGTCACCAAGCATAATTATATTGCTTAAAGCTGGAGAAAGCGTTTTACCACTGAGGGAGGCGAATAGACACAAGCATGAAAATACAGATAGCATACTTTGTGGAGATCCTTGTGAAGATTTTGCCTGTTCCTCTTGATATGTCAGGTACTAACACCAGCTGCATTCAAGATAACAGGACTAGAATAGCCAACAGAGATGATTTTGAACTGTGTTACTGTTCTTTTGTTTTCACAGATTATAAAATAGGTGAGAAGAACTGCACAAACTTTGAACGATGAGACAAACTAAATAGGAATCTCAGGAGAGGATACTTACAATCAATAAAACGGGGTGTTTAAACTTATTTTCCCTCAACCAACCATCTGATCTGATTTGATGCCTCATCACCAAGCAACATACTCATAGAGGACAGAGTTAACCGTCTTTTAATCTATGCGGATTCTTTAAAATTCGAGAACAGATTTTTTGTTTTTTTACTCATAGAGGCGGCTGAATATAGTGCTTGTCCTTAAGTATCACTCACTCGCTCATTCACTAAGTAACTGTACTTTCTTGAAGAATGTGGCCCAAGCCTTAGAGAAGGAGCATTAGGAACACGAAATTTTGCACACTGGGAGACCTTCTACCGGGAAAGCATTCAGACAGGGTGCGATCCCCGGGCCTCCCCACCCCCTGTGTCCCACCAAAACGATTATGCACGGCCAGATTTGACCTAAGAACACGAATTTTTGCACAGTGATAAAGTTTCGCTTGCAGGGTGAGTGTTCTTTGGACACTTAATTACAGTTGACAGTTTCGAGTACTTCTTTCCTCAACTGTAAAGAATATTCACTGGCAGAAATTCAAACAGACAGTAAAATAATCAGAAAGGGAACAGACTAAAACAATCCCGAAAAAAGGACTGAAATCCGATAATGTGCTAAGGAAGTCTACTGTAGTTTGTTCATCTCAACTTGAATGCGATTTTCGTTGTTCTGCAGCTAAATTATCGTAGCTCAAAAGAGAGAGAGAGAGAGAGAGAGAGAGAGAGAGAGAGAGAGAGAGAGAGAGAGAGAAAGGATAACACAGCTCTACATCCGTTCCACGGCAGATCGTCGTGACTGTAACATTCTGGCGTTAACCTCCTGCTACTGCTCATCACACAGCAAGGGAAACTTTAGACGAGAGTAAAGTGGACAGGTATATGGCAGTTTTCTCCCTGGTATGAGACAGGTGAGGTGCCCTGCGAATGCTGTACTGACCCACCTGGAAGTAGTGTTCATTAATGTCTTCACTCCTCTGGAACACGAACACCCTGTCTGGCCCACACGCGCACAGGAAGCCTCCGCCGAACACCGCCAGGGCCGTAACGCGTCTGTGTCGTGGACCGCGAGCTGTACCGCCCAAGCCCATGGACCCGCCACTGGACCCAGGCTTGTCTCCCACGCTGCCACAACACAACACACGCTGATGGACCCAGGGATCTATAATCTGTATATTAAGATGGACCCCCTCTAGCCTCCGCCTTATCAATCGCCTCTGTGACTCGTTCGTTTGTGTAACCTATGCTTGTGATGACAGAGGAGACGCTGTGTTTTGCTCGGTGTGTGTGTGTGTGTGTGTGTGTGTGTGAACAATATAATTCAAAAAGCTTTATCCGAAATTAAACATACTTGGTGGAAGGGGTGAAGGCCAACCAAGGGACTGCCCCATTGTACTAAGAACAGGTCAAAGGTCAGAGTGCCAGGTCAAGTCTGGGCTAACAAGGCTTACTTTAAACGGTGCTTATCCGGTTTAGACCAAACTTGGCTGATGACTTGGACTTGGTGGAAGGGTTGAGGGTCAGCCAAGGGAATGAGCTATTGTTTTTTGGAAGAACAGATCACGGGTTTTTATCCGATACAGATTTAGATTTTTTAGATTTAGATTATTTAGATTCAGATTTTTTAGAATTCGATTTTTTAAATTCAGATTTTTTAGAATTAGATTTTTTAGAATCAGATTTTTTTTAGATTTTTTGATTTAGATTTTATTTAGATTGAGATTTTTTAAACTTAGATTTTTTAGATTTAGTTCAGGGTAAGGCAGGATAAAGGGATTCGCTTGAACCAAACTTGGTGGAAGGGTTGAGGATTAGGCTTTTTTTTTTTTTTTAAGAAGGAGAGAGAGGGAGAGAGAGAGAGAGAGAGAGAAAGTCAAGGTCGCGTATGTTGCACTCTCTGGGTACCCCTTCCTGCCCTTGTGTTGTAATGCAATCAATGTCGTTACAAAAAAAGATATAAATACAAGAAAATGATAACCTACAATTAACAGACTCAAATCGCAAAGGAGATGGCGTGAGAAAACTTTTCAAACTTACGAAAATGCGACCCGTGGACTGGGTACTGACGACATTCAATTCACCTTCATCTGTTTTCACCCCATCGACAATACACCTGCATCATTTAGACTCGGGTGATGAAATACGGTATAAATTAACCTATTTTATAAGTCAGATCTTTCATAAACTGGGCTGGAAGAATGATCGTAGAATAAATAGCAAGACGCCATCACACTACATGGGTTAGAGAAGAATGTGTCTAGCCTTTTCGGTACCAAGGGCCTTTCCGAAGCTAAGTTAATCATTCAGAGATAGTAAGAGCAAGATGAATAAGGCGCCATGGTGCTCAAAGGGTTACAAGCAAACATCATGAGTACAAAGCCTTAAAAAAACAACTTAAATTACAAAGCTACAATACGAAATAGAGAAGATTGACGAGTACGTAACTGATTATCGTTACTTTAGGAGATTTTGTGACGCATCGTTCTCGTCACTTTGTTTTGTATGTTACACTTTCGCCCCTTGATTCGAGAAGGTAGGCTACTTTTTTAAACCTTATTCTTGCTACCTACGGATTTTTTCAGTGAAGGGAATTATTTTTAGGGGGTAGTGGATGGATTATTGAAATGAATATCTAACCCCCCTCGTTTGAAAGAAAAGAAATATCTGTTCTGAGCCGAATAAAATCGTTTGGAGAAGCAGGAATATAAACAGAAATACGTCATCAGAAACGAACAGGTAAACAAACATCTTTCACACGATCGATGCAACATGGATCATTCCTGACAATATATAGGTGACTTACAAGATTATTATTACGGTAAAATATAAGGAAACAATGCCAAGGGAGAGGTTCGACAATCTCTCTTTCGCCGACGAGAATACGGCTGTGAGAAGAAGGGCTGTGTGGTGACGGAGATGAACTTTGAGTACGGGGCATCGAGCCGTGTTCTCGTAAAATACATAACTTCACAGCCCTCCATCCTTAAAGATCTATTTAGCATACTACACCTTAAAATTGCGTATATTTTTTGTATCTATTTAATATTGACACAGTACGCAAGAGGATGTGAAGGTGTAACAGGCGAAATGAGTTGTTAGTAAAAAGGTGTTGAGAAATTTAGGTCAGTGAACATTCGGTCCTGCTCGAGACTCACGGTGGCAAGTCCGGATGTGACACCTGCAGTTCGGTCCTCAGTTCGCCTTCCTCCAGGACCAACACCGCGCCGCTCGCAGTCCCCACCAGCAGGGTATGTTGGTCTGCCCACACCTGTAATCACACGCCACATCTGCAGTTATGATTTTAGGCACACTCCCCACACCCGTAATTATGATTTTAGTCACTCCTCACACCTACAGTTATGATATCAGTCACACCTTTCACACCTGCAAACATGACCTGAACTCTCACACCTGTATTCACCCCCTCTGAAAGCTGAATTGTATCGCTGGTCTGAAGGGGTTGGGGGTGGAGGATGAATATTAATTTTTCTGACTCCTAGCAATTATGACCTGCTCGTAGGCTGATGCTTCTGAATCTAAAAATTAGTGGCGATGTATGAATGAAGTCCTTGATTGTAAAATATATCTGATAACACTAGCTCTCACACCGCACAAAATTCAGCTACACACACACACACACACACACACACACACGCATCTGAGAGGAGGACGGCTTTTTCTTAATCTGGTATCCTTCCCAGCGCTGCAAAAAAAGCTAGCATGGGGATGTAATTCTATATCAATCCAGCCAAAAAATCTAGCACAATGGAAATATATAACCTAAAAAATATGTAACAGCGACCTACTTTCATTATGTCTTGAATATCAGAGGAGAAGTGAGGAGACATTGAAGCGAGGAGGGTAGGGCAGAGCTGCGTACCTGACACTCGCAGTTATGGTTGTGGCCTCCCTGGTAGCCCCACGTCTTGAGGAGCTTGTCGTTGAGGCGGAAGAGCTTAAGGACACGCTCCCCCACCACGGACAGCACGCCGTTGTCCTCAGGGTGACAGGTAAGAGAGGCAACAGGACCCAAGCCAGGTGTGTCGCTCAGCCGTAACACAGAAAATACCTGCACACACACATTAAATGCAACTCTATATTAAACTGATCATCATATTAGTGTTCTACTGTGGATATGGTGAACAAGTGATCAGAAAAGTGGCCTACTGTCCGAAAGAATGCAGCTTCGATCCCAGACTAAACTAGGGAGCAGTGTGAGGATTTGAATTTTCCTTTTAAGAAGACCCACCGACATACAACAGCCTTTGTAGCATCAATACATCAATCCTGAACGAGAAATGAGACGCTCTTCGCTCATATTCAGCGGAGTTATTAATCGAGAAAGTAAATCATGACCACAGTGTGTTTCTGTAATGCTTAGAAGCCACCAACCTTTCCCTTCTCCCACAGGAACAGCACCAAAGTCCAGTCTGGTGGTCCTCCCTGCGCCGCCACCATCCTCTCGTCGGGGCTGAAGGCGGCTGACACGTAACGCTCGCTGGCCATCTCACCGCAGCTCAAGAACCGCAGCCGCTTCCTTGCGCCGACATCCCACACGCTCACTGCAGGGCTCTCTCCACCACGACACACACACAGGTACTGTCTGCGGTACACAAACACAAAGTATCTGGTACACACACACACACATGACTCAATCACTGTTGGGCCTGTGCATGAGAAAAAATGTCCTGAGTTTACAAATTCGTGAGTTTAAAAGTCTACCTGATATAGTTTTCTCAGCATTACATTCTGGTTACCACGCTCTAGTATGCTCTTCTGCGTTACCTATATATTGGTATTTTAAATCGAACATAATCTGCATAATCATCACATAATTAAAATCTCCTCAACTCGCCCTACCCCAGTGAGCGTCCCGTCCAGGCGAGAATACAGGATCTGGGGTTCCCTTTAACAATTCAAACTTTAAACAACTTTTCGTTTAAAATGATACGTTATTCTCTCTCTCTCTCTCTCTCTCACTCACCTCTTTGACGAGATGGCCATGGCGGTGGGCGTGGCCTCCTCCGCGATGCTGACGAAGGACTGGTGACAGGGTAGCCAAGTCAGCCACAGTGTAGCCAGATACAAAGAGGACTGAACTGAACTGAAATATTTACTGTTGAGATAGGTACAGAGTGTTTATACAACAAAAGAAGGTGGTGGGTCTTGCTATACACCTTCTTCAGACAATACAGTTACATACAGTTAGTGATTGGACATTTGTGGGTGATTTATGGGTTTACGACATGCCCTTTGGTAAAAATAAGTCACACTCTCTGTTACAAAATACACAGACATTCGTATGATGCATTACATACAGGAATAAAGGGTAGTGTTAGGGAAGTAAAGGAACACAGTGAACATAACAGCCCTGGCCGAGGGTGACGACACAGCATCGTTTTATCGCAGGTCGGTGACTGACGGCCACAACACTCTCCACCACCACCACACCTACCACACTCTCCACCACCACCACACCTACCACACTCTCCACCACCACCACACCTACCACACTCTCCAACCACTACACTCTCTCCTCGTTTCAGATCTTCACTTCCTTTAGTTGTACATATATTTTATACATAGTCTTCACTGGTAAACAATAGCGTTCTTCTTACACTGGCTTGAAGCGGTACATTTGTCAACTATTTTACCAACATTTAGCAATATCCTAGCATTTTTGGTACTTGCTTTAGCATTACTTATAGAAATTTATGATATTTCTTAACGATATTCCTGCAGTTATAGTATATTTCCCGGCGATACTGTAGTTTTTTTTTTTTTTTTAACCTCACCTAAAATTGCCATCTCTTCATTTTAAGTGCTGAGTTGTAACAGTAAATTAACGACACTAGTAACGAAAGAAATATTACTGGAAAAGACCTTGAGCCATCGTATTGACTTTTTCTGCTAGAGTTACATGAAAAAAGCTGAAATAGGATAAAGATGTGGGTCAAGTTAAGGCGAAAGAGCTACAGCAAAATTAGCTACTTCTTAGCGATGTTCTGATAATGTTAGCATATTTCTTAGCGATTTTCCATAGAGTTTCGTGCTTTAGGAAATATCAAAATCTTTTAAGTTCAAGCGTAGGGATATGAATGGATCTGGTTTTGCACTTATACTGGATGTGATTTTACATTTGGGGGGAGGGCAGCGCTATGGCAAGGGACAGAGCGACATGGAGGCGATTTGTTTGTGTCCTCCGCTTACGGGATTAGGGCGTCTGGCTATAGAGACCGATTTTACCGTATTTACCTGCTCGTGGGAGGTGGTGTTGTGCATCACGAGGAAGGCCCCGGCAGGGTAGGCCACGGTGTCCGAGTCCACATGCACGACACACCCTGCCACTTCACCACGTACCCCAAACACGTACTCTGCCTCCACGCCCACACCCATGCTGCCTGAGGAGAGAGAGAGAGAGAGAGAGAGAGAGAGAGAGAGAGAGAGAGAGAGTTAACAACTGTATTATATCTGAAAAAAATTTATACACATATGCATTGTTGTTTTTTGGGATGATGCAAACACCTCCACAGATGGATACAATTTTCCATCTGAATAAATGGGAGGAGGAGGAGGAGGAAGAGAAGGAGGAGGAGGAGAAGGAAAAAGAAGAAAAGGGAGTAGAGAGGGGAAAGAAGCTGTAATTAACGATGGAAATGTAGAATGAAAAACAACACCCCTAACCACTGGACGGAAATTCAGAACTTACAGAGAAACACAAAACAGGTCCAGGAACTAGATTTCAAAGTATCCATAGTGTAATGAGAGGAAATGAAGTTACAGGTAAATGTTATATTTTAAATGGAGACACTGGTTAATATATTTTAAATTCTGTTGGCTGACAGTGCTTTACTTACGCCAGGGAAAACAAGGAGTGACAACAAAAACACTAAAAGCGACATCAGGGGCAAAGAAAGCAATAAAACAACAATAACAACAGCAGTAATAATAATGATGATGATGATGATAATACTAAAAATAATAATAATAATAATAATAATAATAATAATAACAATAATATTAATAATAATAATCTTGTCTTTTCATTTCCAAAACCGCAATTTCTTCCAAAGGATATTGCTGACGCTCGAAACATGTTTGTGTATAGTTACAAGAATTGTGACATTATTCACATACAGTGCAATTTATCTCAAGACCGTAGTTTCCCCCAAACAGAAAGATTTTGACCTGCCCCTTAAAAGATTCAGCAGAAGTCAGCTGCCTCATGGAGAACTGCAATCTGTTATATGACACAGATGCCGTGTGTGAAACCTAAAGGTCATAGAAAGGTGCCTGATGAACAGTGCCGGGCTCCTCAGCATACAAAACAGCGGCTTCACTTGCCAACATGACACCTGGGCGTGGCAACGGAAGTTTGAAAATTTTCACGAAGATCCTTTGGTTCGCCAAACGTCAGAAGCTTGAAAGTCATAATACACAACTTAAAAATCTATTCTAGTTTTTACTATGAGTGCGTACCTCTCAGAATATTTGCTACATACCAGTAACTACAGTGCAAAATACTGCCTCATACCTACGAGCATTGTGAAGCAGGGATCTCTAAATTGATGTTATACGAGTGTGTGTGTGTATGTATAATGATAGCATAAGTAGGCAAATGGCGCATATTTTCATAGTCTTTAACCCAAGCACAGGTAATCCTTACTTTTAGTAAGTAAATAAAATAAAATGTCATTTGAAGCAATATTTCCTTAGGCTAAGGAAACTTCCTAACACTCTTCCTTGACGATTTGCACTGCACATACTTCACCCTAGTATTCCCTTATATCTTCTTAATGTTATTTCGATATTGACAGAGATTGCTTTCATAATATTTCAGAGCTTATTAACCAAGCCAAATGCAGAAATAAACTGGCAAGGAGGTGCTAGAAAGCCTCCTAAGCTGACGAGAGTGCGTCCTTAGGTGTCAGCTGGCGTCATCACAAGAGGGTACAGACAAACCTGCAGCACACCGAAGTAATGTGAGGGACTGACAAACTAGAATTTAATCTCATCAATCCGGCGACGTATTTAGGTTTTATTTATGGTCCTGCCACGCGATTTTATTCAGTTAAGTGAGATTTTTTAAGGTGGAGTGATGTGGAGTTTGTCTCAGTATTGTTGGTTTGTTTACATCTCAGGGAGCTTGGTTATTCGCACAACTTGAATACTATTTGGATATTCGCACAACTTGAATACTAAGTTGGAGTTGCATGAAGTTCGGTGAGCCATAGGTATGTACGAGGAATGAGTCTCCTTGGTCACTAGTCAAATTTATCCTCGTCTAATTACACTTGGACATAAGAAATAGCAACACTGGAAAATAACATAGTAACTTAAACTGAAATTACTCGTCGATATGCAAATTCTTAAACCGCTATAAATTACTCCCAAGACGTCATTTGTAGTTTCTTCTTGGAAATGCCTGCCAATCTTATCCACTTTAGGAGACTCCCCAAAGTACTGAAGGGGCTCACGAAGGCTGCATCTCCCAGTTCGATAGGTCTCTTAGTAAATAAACCAACGCCTCTGAAAGTAGCACACACAGATTAAGAAACACGACATCGGGTTCTAAAGGTGCCTCAAACCAATCAGTACCTACCTCTGATTCCTCTAATTCGAATATATCAAGGTAATTGGTGCTTGTTCTGCTTTACTAAAAATATTTACGGGTGTTCCAGCTGCCGCCTCTGCTCTCTCCCGCCAGCAGCGTCCCGGGTTGTCATGGCAACGGCAAGTCACAGAAAATGGGCAAAAATCTTGCTTTTCAGGATAAACTCTCTTATTTACGACTTAGATTATTATATACTTAGGTTCAATGCCCTGTCGTACATAAGATTTGTTATCGCAGAAAAGGCAAGGGAAAAGAGCACTGTAGAATCTGTTTGTCTGTCTGCAAAATAAAAGCTGAACCAAGAGAGGGAATGAATCGTATTTCTCTCTCTCTCTGAAGGGAATATTTTGCATCTGTTATCCTTGCCATTCAAGCAAATAATAATAATAATAATAATAATAATCTGTACTCATATCACTTTCATTATAGGGTGTCCATATTTTAGCTCTTAAATAATGCTCTTCTGTCATATTAATTATATATTATTGCATTATATACTTAGATTTGAACTTCTACTACCTCTCGTTTGTGGCAGCTGTTGCACCACATGGGATGTCAACACAGCCTAGAGCCTTCTGTGCCCCGTCAGCTCTCTTCCCACGGCCTGCAGTGACGCTTGGAGCAGTTCAGTATTAGCCAGGGTGTGGGGGTAGGAGGACGTACTTCTCTAGCACACACAGACATGCACTGAGTTAAATCAGGCAAACTATATCTATTGTACAAACTGCAAAATATTTCAGCCGAATAGTGACATGTTTAACTTTCTTCTACCAGTCTTTATTTAACCCCGTAACACTGAGCCAACACACAGTGCTGATACAAGGCTATATTACATTATTGTGCTATGAGATTATATTCCTGGGTGAAGGAAGGAAGTACAGTCAATACTGAAATACCCACAAGGTGACACGGAGTTAAAACCAGCTACGAGTATCAACGTATGGACATCAAGGGACATCGTAGAATTATTCATATGAAAATCTCCCTTAAATGTGCCAGGTCTAGTCTGACGTGCCGGGTACGTAGATTGATGACAGCGGTACACCTGCTTGCTTCATCTGGAATTTATCTCCGTCCTTGTATCATCTGCTGGAATTCTGTTTGGTCTACTTGTGTGGTAACGGATCCGATGATCACCTCCCTCCTCTCATTCCTACCCCACGTATCTCCCTTGGCTCGGTGGTATCCATATTTTTAATGAGTCTCATATGATTTCTTTACCACCCACATGCCATATATCACCAACACGATCGCTGGAGGTCAGCGGGGTCAGAGCTCTGTCAGCGCGTCGTGGCTTCTCTTATAAAACTTCTCAGCCGCGGCCAAGGGCTCAGTGGCGCGACGAGATTTAAGAAGATTCTCGACTAGCGGCTGGTTGCACTCAGCGCGCGACGGGGGCGAGAGATATTCAGGAATCTTCTCAAAGGCTGGGCATGCCTTGAGTGGATTTACAACCCTTCACCACGCCTACGGGAGAGACCGCCTGCATTCCCGGTTTGTTTCATCGCCTCTTCCACATCCTGCGTCTCATCTTTAAGGGCGTGCGAGGGCGCGTGGATCTTCATTCTTCAATCAAGTCCCGTAGAGTTAGTTAGTTTAGACGACATTAATACCGTTCAATCAGTGTTCCTTCAACCTTCATTTTTTGCAGCTGTCATGCACTACTGTATATGTCTGCGAGATGGGGAACAAAATTATAACTGGTAATTAATTATATATCTCATAAAAGGAGGTAAGATTGGTGGAACACAAATGTACTGATTTTATTTTTTTTATTTTACATGTAGGTAAGATTTGTGTATGTAACTACATAATTCAAATCATATGTGAACTTCATACATTCATGTTTATTTGCTAGTTTGTTAGTGCCCCACTGCGTGTTAACTTTCAATAAGAAGACGTTGCGTGTTAAGGAAGGTCTTTAAACGCAGGCGAGTCCAGTTCTAGTGAGTTACCCCGCAACTTTCCCGTTTTCCTCAAAGAGCTGGGTGCCGCGATTTTCTGTGGCAAAGATAGTGAAGAGACTGACGAATTCCCAGAAATCACTTACAAAATAAAAATAAAAGTCATTTACACCATTAGTAAAGAAGGGCTTAACTCTCATCTAGTTCTACACGAAGTGGCACAGCATATAACCTATTAACTGCGCACAGTCTAGCATCATGTCTCTGCCCAGTAACGCAAATTCCTCTTCTTCGGGTACGCAGCAGTCTCAACAGTCTCCCAATTTGCGTGGATTAACTGTACTTGTGGATAATGTTCCAACGCGCATCTGGGATGGGACTGATCCAGCGTGGAATGTGTATGTATTTGTGCGCCAGATGAAAGACGAAATAGGTAGAAGGGAGTTTGCAACCGAGAATGAAAAGGTAAAATTTATACGTGGGAGAATTTCACAGACTACAGACACTCCGGCCGGTGTTCTCATGGGAGATGATTTTTACTGTAACTGTGATAATGCAGACGCGTTCCTTGCTGAACTTGTGGCAGATATGGGGTGTATGTCGTTCACTGGGGGCGAGGTTATGGCCTTGCTTGGGGCTCTCCATGATGCCCACATGAAGGCAGCTTCGATGGACTTCAGACAGGCTGCTTGTTTTGCCCAGAATGTCAGACTTTCCTTGGAGATGGCCTTTGCTAATTCAAGGTGGCTGAATGACAAGGATAGCCTCTCCCTGGATAATTTCTTGTCCTTGATGTCTTTTGGCTGTTACTTTCAGGTGTTAACACCAAAACAACAATGCATTGCAAAGCAACTGGAGTTCAAACCAAAACAGACGATCCACGATTTCAACAAACAACTGCGTATGAAGGTACAGTCGGAACCCGAAGAATTTTCTGTGACCTCAGCCAGTTCTAACCAAGGACAGCGACGTGCAGAGAAACCAAAGTGGGACAACAAGGCAGCGGTGAGATCTATGTCGTTCACTGGGGGCGATGTTATGGCCATGCTTGGGGCTCTCCATGATGCCCACATGATGGCAGCTTCGATGGACTTTAGGCTGGCTGCTTGTTTTGCCCAGAATGTCAGAGTATCCTTGGAGATGGCCTTTGCTAATTCAAGGTGGCTGAGTGACAACAAGGATAGCCTCCCCCTGGATAATTTCTTGTCCTTGCTGACTTTTGGCTGCTACTTTCAGGTGTTAACACCGAAAGAACAGTGCATTGCAAAACAACTGGAGTTCAAACCAAAGCAGATGATCCACGACTTCAACAGACAACTGCGTATGAAGCTGCAGTCAGAACCTTAAGTATTTCCTGTGGCCTCAGCCACTTCTACTCAAGGACAGCGACGTCCAGAGAAACCAAATGGGGACAAAAAGCTTGAGAACCCCAGCTCGTCTGCAATAGGTTTTAGAAGCCCTGATTCCTCAAGTAAGTGTTCTTACTGTCACAAAAGGGTTCATCCTTTACACAAATGCTTTAAACTCTAACATGATTTAAACAGCAGTCAGGGTTCCCACTAGTCTTCCACTGCACACTCTCCTGTGCAGGGTACATCATCATCAGCAGCAGCAGCTCCCAACCAGCACAAAAAGTGGTGTCGTCACTACAAGTCTCAGGGGCACTGGATGAGCGAGGGTCGTTCTCCCCCAGGGACTGCAAACAACGCTTTAAGTACCCAAAGCACTGCTCCGCTGCCTGGGGAAGCCCAACGGCCTCCATCCCCCGACCAGGGACAGACTCAGGTGTTGGAGTCAAATCAGCTACTGCGGGTACTGCTGTCGCGAATGTAGAGCCACAACCAGATGCTGTGTCAGTGTTAGTCTATCATGAATCCTGTAAAATGTTCCTTCTTGACTTACTGCAGAGGTCTCATGACAACAAACTGAGCGTCAGCTGGGGAAAACTTTCACTTCACCCTCCACCAGTTGGGCTGATGGGACTTGGTGTTTCCTTTAATGAAGAAAGTGTAGTTATCTAGCCCTCTCAGTTTGCTAGAGTTGCACACTCAGTTGAAACTCAGTTATATGTGGTTCCGGCATTTGTCCTTTCCTCAGATGGGTTGTTAGGATATGCCAACTCTCCGTGAGCATGGATTGACACTGAAGTTGGTTCCAGTTCAGTTGTATATAGAAATAGGCACTACACGGCCCAACCGAAGCCTTTGCCATTACTTCGTGCACCTCCCTCAGTGAACAGAACTTACCCTGCACTAGCTGATAAGGACAGTCAGTAACCCTACGCAGACTACCACTGAATCT
>JAGKTI010002126.1:0-23273 GCA_018397915.1 Birgus latro
AATGAACTGCTTCCATGCAACCTTGTCTTCTACCATCAGACTGCCCTTTCTCCAACTCACTTCCCTCTTTCTCATACACCTCTCAATCCCATCTCATATCTCATCCTCAGTCTCTCCCTCCCTCCTCCATGCAACTCACATATGGTAAACACTCTCCCAGTCCATCAATCTCTTCTCTCCACTTGCCAAAATTATATCAAGGTACTTATGAGTAGAAGCAAAAAGGGTGGCTTAAACAATGATGTACTGTAATTAAAACACATGTTTCTGGCCTGGGATGTTGTCCTGTACAGGTTCTTCCCTAGTAACCAACTTGACTAGTTTGCTTCCTAATGTCAATTTTTTGTTAGCTATAATTCACTAGTATCTAAGGCCAACTACATTTATAATTGTTGAATATCATAAACAAGAAAAAAATGGTTATATGGTTACCACCCAGCATAGTAAATGGTTTCCTGGTGTACAGGAAACCATTTGGCTTGTCACTCAGTGTAGAGTCACCCAAAGGCAGAAGGATGAGGAAAGAATGAAGGAAAGAAAGACAGAAGAGGGAAATTAAAGTCACCCATAGGCAGAAGGACAAGGAAAGAATGAAGGAAAGAAAGACAGAAGAGAACTGAAGGAAAGAAGGATGGAGGAGAGGAAAGGGCAGACACCTGAGAGCAGCACTACATCGAGTGAGTGGATGGTGCTGGTGAAGGTTTATATCCAAGGAATGGTTGGAGTTTATTGCTCATGTAATGCCACTCAGGGATAAGTGAGGCTGGTCACTCTCATCTTAATTCTCAGGATCAACTTGCCTAGCCCCAGCCTCCTACGCTCCTCTGTGAGGCAACATAGGATTGGATGATGAATGATGATGACGAAGAAAAAAATGAAATACCACTGCAGTACACACTGCTTTCAGTCAACTACTATGTTGGTTTTAGAAACATTAATGCTTTGACCTACAGTACTTTGAAGACTTCACTAGAGAGAGAGAGAGAGAGAGAAAAAAAAATCGGTAAATGCGTCTCACAAAAAATTTGCATCTTTGAAATTACATAAGGGACGCATCTATAATTCAACATTCTGTCAAAGCATTACCATTAGGGGGACACCTTTACATGGTGGCACTGATAAAACTGGGCAGCATCACTGCCCAGTTAAACAAATGTCCCCCACTTCCCTTATATCCCCTGAAAGATGGCAGACTGCAGGAGATGGGTAGTATCAGCCTGCAGTCCACTGGGTTTATGTCCAGATCCACATGGAGCAGCAACTGCAAATACTACTACAACTACTACCACCAGTACACACCTGTCATCCTTGAGTAATTCCACCGTCACTGCCTTCTTGCGAAAGTTTTTCCTGTCACCCTGGACCAGATCAAGGTTCTTCCTAAGCCGACGTATTCTTCTGCTGCAGTATTGTCGATAGAGCTGGTAGTCACTGTGGCGCAATCCATGGGCCAGCTGAGCCTCTCGGACCTCACTCAGTACTGTGTTACACAGATAAGAAATCAATGGTGGATTCAATGCGGTGGGTATCTGGGCATATTCCCCTAATAATAATAATACAGTAATAATAATAATAACAGCAGAAGGCTGTAGAACCAGCCGATCAGGATGGTACTTCCACGGGGAATTGGAATGCTGGTGACAGGGAGAGCTGGAGCTCCTGTTTCAATAGCTATGTAACCATCCACCTTTGCTGACCTTTTCAGTATGACACTAACACGGAGAGCAGATCAGCATGCTCTCCCAAACACTTCCTCTGTCTCATACACCACACCACATGTTCTTTACATATCACACAACATAGCCCACTACATTTCAGAGGTTGATGTCAGCAAGAGCATATGGCCAGAAAACTTTGCCCCCGCTATCTAGTGGCAGACCTTTTGAGGAGAGGTGTGACGAGGACTCTGCCAGTATAGATTGTGGGGCCGGGGTGAGATGGGGCTCAAACTGGTGCTAGGGGGTACAGGGCATTACAGTTCCCAGTCTGCCGCTTCCGTCCAATAGAAGGGGACCTGAACCAGGGAGTAGCGTCCCAGGAGGCTGCCCCATCAATGGGTGTATAATGGCGGGGCAGTTACAGTGCCAAGGCATGCTTGGAGGGTATCCCTGTAGCTGTCCTGGCAGGGTGCCCAGAGGCCACAGCCACAGCCACTGGTCAAGGCTGGTGGGACAGAGGTCCCAGATCCATTGCCTGGATCTGGGACTGTGCAGTGGGTGGAGCATGTGGCATGTCTCTTCCCTTTATTATTATTTTTACTGATTATGACCAAGTTAAAGAATGCAATTCAAAACAAGCCTGAGGACCCTAACTCACCCAGGGGGATCAGAGTGGCATCATGGATTGTGGGAAGTTTGAGGAGTAGAGTGGGGGAAGTGGTTGAGACATCAAGTAGGAGGTGGCTGGATGTGGGATGTGTGCAAGAAGTCTGGTATAGGAGTGGATCAGCCAAAAAGACTGCTGGGAAGGATTCTTATAAGTTGTTTTGGAAGGGTAGGGCAGAAAGATATGGTGGTGTGGGTGTGTTGGTTGGGGAGAAATAGGTGGAATTTGTCATGAATGTTATGGGAGTAAGTAATAGGATAATAGTAGTAAAAATTTTATTCGGTGGGAAAATGGTTGCACTTATATCTGCATATGCTCCACAGGCAGGCTTGGATGAGGTAAAGAAAGACAGATTTTGTGACGACTTAATATGTGTAGTAAGTGATATGGGGGACGATGAGACTAGTTTTGGGAGGGGACTTAAATGATAATGTAGGTGAAGCAGTTCAAGGATATGAAGGAGTACATGAGGGATGTGCATATGGTACAAGAAATGGGGAAATGGGAAAGGATATCCAAGTTTGGGGAGGCAATGAACATGACTGTGTGCAACACACATTTTAGGAAAACAGAGAGTAGGTTAATTACATACAAGTCAGGGGAAAACAGCAGCCAGATAGACTATTTCCTGGTCAGGAAGGCTGATGGGAAGTTAGTGCGGGATGTTAATATTATAAGAAGCGAGGAGTGAAGAGTGTGTGCAGCAACACAAATTATTGATATGTGACACGGTGCTTAACCCGTACCGTGCTAGCGACGCAGATCTACGTCCCCATCAAAAACATCGGTGACATAGATCTACGTCCTGCAGCACTGAGAAGGCACTGCAAGCAACTGAAGTAAAATGGATGGTAATATCGTATCTCACTACCTTCGGACATTTCTCCACTATGCTTACAATACTGATTTAGGAGCAAGGGAGGCGAGTGAGTCTTAACACGCTCACAGCCGCTCTGCTCTCAGTAACCTTGAAGATTTCAGAGGCAGAGTGGCACCATCCTGACTCGATTCAACCACCTTTCTGGCTTTGGTGATTACTTGTATTAGCGCAAAGGATCTTATATTGGAGTATTAAGCCCATTTACCCACAAAAAAAAATCAAATTCGGTTCACAAGCTCACAGACGCTCTGCTCTCTCAGTAACCTCGAAGGTTTCAGAGGTAGAGTAGCACCAACCTGACTTGATTCAACCAACTCTCTGGCTTTGGTGATTACTTTTATTAGTGCCAGGGATCTTATATTGATGTATTAAGCTTATTTAGCCAGAAGAAAAAAAAATCCAAACTCGGATGGTATAGAAGGGTGTTTTTTTTTTTTTTTGCCCAGCGTGGTACAGGTTAAGGAGCGGGTGATGAAAAAGAGAACCTATGCACCTAGGAGGAAAATATGGAAGCTGAAAAACCAAACAGTAAGGGATGCCTTCTATAAGCAGATGAGGAGAGTGGTGGCTGAACAGGGAGATGTTGACAGAAGTGTTAATGAACAGTACAGAGCCCTCAAGAGCAACCTCCTGAGAGTTACTGCTCCAGTATGTGGATGGACAAGAGGCCCACCAAGACATAAAGTAACATGGTGGGGGGATGAGGGTGTAGAAGCTGCAGTTATGGAGAAAAGAAAGCTTTTCTGGAAATGGAAGAAGGGTGGTAACAGAAAGGAATACTTGGCCACCAAGCGTAGGGCTAGAACAGAAGTTTACAGGGAGAAGTCTGAGTCATAAAGACTTTTACTTGATAATCTAAACCAAGTGGAAAGGAAGAATACATTTAAGGTGGCAATTCAGATGAAGAGGGAGAATAGGGATATCACAGGTGAGTAGTGTGTGAAGAATGATGAAGGAAGGGTACTGGTGAACAGTGGGGATATTTATGATGCGTGGAGAGAGCATTACAGCCTGTAGTTGAATGAGGAGTTTGACTGGGACAAAAGGTTTGCAGCCCGCATTTCCAGTGTTTGGCCTTTGATTGATGCTGCTACTGTGAGCAGGCAGGATGCAGGTGGGGAAGGCAGCAGCTGTGTCTGGGATGACTGCGGAAATGTTGAAAGCCTCGGTTAGTCACTGACCTGATAAATACGATTATATATGAGTGCGCTGTCCCAGGTGATTGGCTGAGGAGTGAAATTGTAAAAGTGTACAAGGGGAAGGGTGATGCCCTGGAAAGAGGAAATTATAGAGGCATAAAAGTTTTAGACAAGATAATGAAGGTAATGGAGAGAGTTCTAGAAGGTATGATTAGAGAAAGAGTGAATACTGATGAGATGCAGTTTAGGTTTATGCCAGGCAAAGGGACCACGATGCTATATTCACTGTTTGACAGCTTCAGGAAAAATATAAAGGAAAGAAAAGGGAACTGCACTTTGTTTTTGTTGATTTGGAGAAGGCCTTTGACAGAGTCCCCAGAGAGGTGGTTAAGTGGACAATGAGAAAGCTTGGGATCGAGAAGTGGCTGGTTAGGGTGGTTATGGCCATGTATGTAGGTGCTCACACTCAGGTAAGGGTGAATGGAGATTTGAGTGATGAGTTTTCGAGTGAATGTTTGTGTGCACCAGGGGGTCAGCTTTGAGCCCTTTGTTTATCATGGTACTTGAAGCCCTCTCACGTGACTTCAGAAATAGATTCCAGGGGCAGAAGTTGTATGCTGATGATTTGGTGTTCACTGCAGAGAATCAGAGGGAGGCAGAGGAAAGAGATGGTATGGGGCAGAAGGGTTAAAAGTAAATGCAGATAAAACTAAAGTGACGGTATCTAGGGCTGGTGACAGTACTGTCAAAGAGGAAGGGTGGTCATGTGCGATTTGCCACAAGGGCAAAGTAATTCCATCTTGCGCAGTGTCTGTGATAAGTGGGTGCATAATAGATTTAGTGGTATTAGATAATGCTAATTTCATGTGTGCAGTGTGTCAGGGAGAACAGGTGGAAATTGTCAGGCGTGAAAGGACTGAACTTGCTGATGATTCTCATGAGTGTGTGGGAGAGTTTTGTGATTTGGAAGAAATGTTATGCGCTGGAGGTGGGACTGGAGCTAGCTCTGTGGTTGGAGTGAGGAGTGGTTGGAAGAAGTTCAGGGTGCTGTTGCCTCTCCTAACACTGAGAGTTCTCTCCCTCCATGTTAAGGGATCTTTGTATGCTGCATGTGTTAGGAGTGTAATGCTGTATGGTAGTGAGACCTGGGCAGTAAAGGAAGAGGATATTCGCAAGCTCAATCATAAAGAAATGACAACGATTAGCTGGATGTGCAGTGCATCCAAGAGTGTAAGGCCTGGGGAGGGCTAGATATATGATAGAAGAGTTGAGGGGTAGGATGGGACTGGAGTGTACTGGTGTTGTGATGAGGAGAGGTAGATTGAGATGGTTTGGGCATGTGGAGAGGATGGGGGATTATTACTGGGTGCAGAAAGTGAGAAGTGTTAATGTTGGGGGCAGGGTTGCTAGAGGTAGACCGAAAAAGACCTGGGACGAGATCATTGAGTGTGACCTCAGGGATAAGGGACTGAATAGGAACGCTGCCAGAGATCGAGCAGCAAGGAAAGCTGCCATTAGCTGACAAAGGCTGACACACGCAAGCATGATAGAGCCTTCAAAAACGAAACAAAATGGAATGAAATGAATAATAATAATAACTGTAATAATAGTAGTGTTGTGGTGTGGATGTGACAGAAAGCATTATGAGAAATACACTGAGGTGGTTTGGCCATAGGGAGAGGATGGAGAGCAAGGGACTAATGAGGAAAGTGTATGTGAGTGAGGTGGAGGGGGGGAGAGGGAGGAGGAGGCTGAGGATAAGATGGCAGGATAGAGTCAAAAGGTATATGTAGAGAAGGGGGTGTAAGATGGAGAGAGGGCAGTGAAATGGCAGGGGACAGGGTGGCATGGAGAAGAATTATTTTTGGCCACCCCTTATGGGATTAAGGTAGACAGATAGTAATAATACAAAAATAATAATAATAATAATAATAATAATAATAGTCTGATTATAAGTGTGTTATCCCAGATGACTGGTTGATGAGTGATTGTAAATGTGTGTAAGGGGAAGGGTGATGCCCTGGAAAGAGGAAACTATAAAGGCATAACTTTTTGGACCATATAATGAAGGTAATGGAGAGTCCTAGAAGGTAAGATAAGGGAAAAAGTGAATACTGACGAGATGCTGTTTGGGTTTATGCCAGGCAAAGGAACCACTGATGCCATATTCATTGTCCAACAGCTTCAGAAAAAGTATACAGGAAAGAAAAGGGAGTTGTATTTTTTTTTTTTCTTAATGGAGATCCTTGAGAGTACCAAGGGAGGTGGTGAATGAAATGGCCAATGGGAAAGCTTGGGATGGAGGAGTGGCTGGTTAGAGTTGTTAAGGCTATGTATGTAGGTGTCTGCACCCAGGTGAGAGTGAATGAAGATTTGAGTGATGAGTTTTCTGTGAATGCTGGCATGCATTAAGGGTCAGTCTTCAACTCTTTATTGTTTGTCATGGTGCCTGAAGCTCTCTCATGTGACTTCAGAAATGGTCCCCCATGGGAGACGTTGTATGGTGATGATGACTTGGTATCAACTGCAGAGATTAAAAGGGAAGTGGAGGATTTATTTAGGAAATGGAGATACAGAATGGGGCATAAGGGTTTGAGAGTAAATGCAGATAAAACAGAAGTGATGATATTTAGGGCTGGTGGCAGTACTCATGAGTGACTTGTAAGAGTTGTTAAGGCTAAGTATGTAGGTGTCTGCACCCAGGTGAGAGTGAATGAAGATTTGAGTGATGAGTTTTCTGTGAATGCTGACTTCAGAAATGGTCTCCCATGGGAGATGTTGTATGCTGATGATGACTTCTTGTTAACTGCAGTTTAAAGGGTGGTGGAGGATATATTTACGAAATGGAGATACAGAATGAAGCATAAGAGTTTGAGAGCAAATGTGGATAAAACAAACATGATGATATCTAGGGCTGGTGGTAGTACTGTTGAAGCAGAGGGAATGTGGCCATGTGCAGTTTACCACAAGTGTGTGGAAAGTGATTCCATCTTGTGAAGTGTCTGTGACAAGTGGGTGCATAAGAGATGTAGTGGTAATGGAGGCAGACTACAAAATAATGCTGATTTCATGTGTGTGGTGCGTTGGGAAGAACATTTAAGACTGCCAGGCATGAAAGGATTATATAATTTTACTGGAGTGTCATGAGTGTGTGGAAGAGTTTTGTGATTTTGGGGACATGTTATGTGCTGGTGCTAGCTCTGTGGCTAGGATAACGGGTGGATGGAGGATGTTTAAGAAGCTATTGCCTCTCCTAACACTGAGAGGGCTCTCCCTTCACACTAAGAAATCTTTGAATGTACCATGTGTTAGGAGTGTAATGCTGTATGTTTGGAGTATAATGCTATATGTTTGTGAGACCTGGCCAATAAAGGAACAGGATATTTGCAGGCTCAAATGTACAGAAGTGACAATGATTAGATGGATGTGTGGTGCATCCTTCAATGTGATGTCTGGGAGGGCTAGGATTGCGATTGAAAGTTAAAAGGAAGGATGAATCGAATGTACGGTATTGGTGTTGTGATGAGGAGGGGTTGATTGAGATGGTTTGTCATCCGAATGTATGGTATTGGTGTTGTGATGAGGAGGGGTTGACTGAGATGGTTTAGTCACGTTGAGAGGATGGAAGGGGATAACTGGGTGTCGAAAGTGAAATGTACAAATGTTGGGGGTGGGGTTGTAAAAGGCAGTCCATAAAAGATCTGGGACGAAGTCATACAGTGTGACCTCTGAGATAGGAGACTGAACAGAAAGCCTGCCTGAAACTGAATAGCATGAAAAGCTGCCATTAAATGACCAAGGCCAACACATGCATGTATGCTGGAGCCTTTATATATAAATGATATAAGGATAAAATACAATAATAACGATACTATACAGTGCACACCCGCACAATGCGAACTCACACAGTGCAAATCACCTACAATGCGAGGTCAACCCAAAAAATGTTTATATTTATCGAATGCGAAATTTGCAAATCGAACTTCCGAACATGTGAATCGCCTATATGATTCCAAGGCAAAAATGGACTTCCCACCATTACCACGAGTGTTGGGCTGGACAATGCGAGTCAGTCACACGAAGGCAGGTGGCTGGCAGTGAGCCAGATTCAAAATGGCCCGTGGCTGGCCAGCTATCTGCATGCCATCTACTGACTTTCCTGAGACACTGCTCCTCCATACTGCCCTGAGAACACATGTTGTACCTCACATCCTGTGGTTCAACTAGAAGTATATACTATTAGACAGTGTATTAGCAGGGTAGAGTACGCTGGAAGGGGACCCGAAAACCAAGCCCTGGGTGGCCTGTTCACTGCATATCATTTTTCCCATAAGTTCTTTGTTCACACAATGCGAAATCGTAGAATGCAAAGGTTTCTGCAGCTCATAAATTTGCACTGTGTGATGGTGCACTGTACTGTAATAACAATACAGTACTGTAATTATAATTATAGTGATAATAATAATTCTGCCACTGTCAATGATGATGATGATGATGATACAGTAAATATGCAGCTTCTTTCTTGCATTCAGAGAAAACATGGAAACTGCCTATCCACTCCTGTGATATGTATACCAATTTCACTGAAATCCATGTGCCCATTTTCCCCCGATTCTTATAATTTTTATTTCTAGGAGACAGGCTGACCTCCTAATAATCACTGATAGGTTCTCACTCCCCAAATATTGTACAATGGATGAGAGTCAATTGTACAAAAAGTACTAAAAAAATGTCATACCAGACCTTCTTTCACTTTCTGAAAATTTTAATTTGGTGAAAGGAAGCTGCCCCCCCCCCTAAAAATCATGACTGGCAAATAGGGAAAATGGGGAAAGCCACAAGAATTGATGGAGTGTGGGGTGAAATGCTAAAGCATGGGGGAGAGATCATAGTAGAATGGATATGGAAGATGTGCAGATTGGCCTGGGAGGGAGGTAGAGTCACGGAGTATTGGAAGTCAGGTATAAATATTCATCGTCATCATCATCATCAGGACCTCCATTCCCACCCCAGGGAAGGGTGAGGAGTAGCAAAGTCCAGACAGCCCAAATTTGCCCAGTCCAATGGGCCACGCTTCCACTCACTCATTATTCAAGCCTCTGGAATCCTGGCTCTATCGGATATGCCAAAAACATTCACTGCATTCTGTAGCTTCACATAAACGTATCCGACAGAGTCAATCCGGATGCTCCCACATTAAAAAGGGGTGCCAAATCCCTGATCATGCACTTCTCCTCACAACATTCATCCAGCCAGCTCGATCTCTTGTCAGTTCCCTAGCCTCACCAACTTCCAAACCTCTCTTCCTCATGCACCCATCCACCATATCTCTCCACCTTCTCCTAGGCCTACCTCGCATCCTCCCTCCTTCAAATTCACTCAGATATACGTTTTCACCACTCTATCGTTATCTATTCTCTCCACATGACCATACTATCTCAGTACACTCTCTTTGATTCTGGTGTCCACCGACTTCCTCACTCCACATCTTTCACGGATCACATTATTTCTTATCTTATCCACCCTCTGTACTCCACACACATTCCTCAGCAGTCCCATCTCCACTGCTCTTACTCTTGACTTTTCATTTTCATGCCACACCATAGTCTCACATCCATGTGTTAAAGTTGGCACTAACACTCCTTCATGTAAGCCTTGTGCAGCTGCAACACTCAAGCCTTTGTTTCTTATCAACGCCTTCATTGCACCCGCTACTTTTCTTCCTTGTGTCAATCTACTTTCAACTTCTTTGGCACATTTTCCTCTCTCTTCTATGAATGTACCCAGGTATTTGAACTCACTCACCAATTCCAGTCTCTCTCCATTCACTGTAACATCACACTGGGAGTCACCTTCTCTCTCAATAACTATCACTTTACTTTTTTCTACATTTACTCTCAAGGCACGATGCTCACAGACATCAGCAAAACTCTGCACTAGCCTACCAAGTTCTTGTCCGGTATTTGCAAGCAGTACTGCACACCATCAGCATACAACAAATTTGAGATATTCCATCCATCACCTTTCATTACCAACGCCATCCCTCTCTCCATTACTCGTATTTTTACTTCTCTCATCTCTCCATCCATATACTGTATATATACACAGTAGGCGCGGAAAGTATTGACTTTTTTTGCCGACGTCATTCTTCTTCGCGTTAAGTGAAATAGGGTCAATACTACCCTCCCCTGTGATGCGAAATGAGCTGACGCATTTTCAACGGGAGCTGGCAACCCTGCTCGATAGGTGTGGCACCACAGGAGCAGGCTCATTAATGTTTGGGCAGCCACAGGAGGAGGATTGTCTCTGTGTGTGATGCACCACGAGGGCATGTTTTGACTCAAATAACACAGTTATTTGGTTACCTACCACATTCTCATCATGCCTAAAGTAACCACAAGCAAGGACAAACATGTGGAAGTGATTACTTTATACAAAGCTGGCCACAAACTCCCATTTATTGCAAATCAGATGGTGTTAGACTGAGGACAGTGCAGAGACTGGTGAACCGGTTCAAGGACAGTGGGGAAGCCATTCCTCCCACTCCACTTCCCAAGCCTGGGAGACCTCGTAAGACAACCCTCAGGACCCGTCAGCTGATCTCAAGGCAAGTTAGCAAGGATCCAAGGCTAACAGCATGGGATTTAAAAGAAAAGAACCCACAGTTGTTGGCAGATGTGTCTGTCAGAAGTGTGCAGCAGCTGTTGCATGACGATCTGGGCTACAGGAGTTTTTGTGCTCGTAACAAACCACTGCTAACTGCACTTCAGAAGAAAAAGAGAGTAAATTTTTGTAAGAAATATCTTGCCTGGAGTGAGGAGCAATGGAAAACTGTGCTTTGGAGTGATGAGTCAACATTTACTGTCACTGGTACCCCTTCATCACGAGTGTACCGCAAACCAGGCAGTGACCCCCTGGATCCTAAGTACACTTCCAAGTTTGTTAAATACCCAGCCTCACTCATGGCTTGGGGCTCCTTTACATATTATGGTGTTGGTGAGTTGGTAATTCTACCTGCAAATGAAAAAGTGAACCAGAACAATTAATTGGAGCTCTTATGTGATGTTTTAAGTGACTCTTTTGATAAAACCAAGGCAAGAGTATTTATGCAAAATTCTGCCCCTGCACATGTTGCAAAGTCAGTGAAACAGTGGCTAACAGACTGTGAGGTTCCCTTTATTCGAGATTGGTCCGGAAACAGCTCAGATATCAATCCCATTGAGAATTTATGGGCGCACATGAAGCGGCAGCTGCGTAGTATGGACACATCATCTTTGCCTAAACTTGAGGCTGCAGCTATGGAGCAGTTTTAGTCTGTCTGTTCTGCAAAACTATGCCATCAGTCTCCCCAGATGCCTTAAGAAGATAATAAAGGTGAAGGGGAATGCCAGTAAATACTAAACTCAATGGTGAGTGTTAATTTATTTGTTTCTCCTTGCTAACCACAAGAATGTTTTCTTTTTTTAAGATGGCGTCAACACTTTCCGCGCCTACTGTATATACATACAGTACATATATATATATATCGAACAACCATGGGGACATCACACAACCTTGTCGCACCATCACACCGATCATTATGCCCATTAACCCTTACAAATGCTTTACTACCATCACAAAAACTCTTGATGGCACCTAGCAGTTTACCATCTGCACCATACATACACAAAACTTTCCACAATCCTTCTCTGTCCACTTTGTCGTATGCTTTTCCAGATCCACGAATCCCATAAACACCTTATGGTCCTTCTCATAAGCCTTCTCTGCTATCTGTCTGTCTGCAAATATTTGATCCACACATCCTCTGCCACTCCTAAAGCCACCCTTTCATCACTCACTAGGACTTCTGATATATCTCTTACTTTCTGTATAATAATTCTTCCATTTACCTTCCCTACGACACTCAATAAACTTATGCCACAATAATTCTTGCCCTCACTCTGCTCACCTTTATTTTTGTACAGGGGTACAATCACAGCCTTTTTCCACTCTGCTCGCACAGTTTCACTCATCCACGCCTTCTTACATATCTCCGACAAGCACCTCATTCCTCTATCTCCACTACACTTAATCATCTCTGCATATACCTCATCAACCCCAGCTGCTTTCCCATTTTTCAGCCACCTCACAGCACTCTTCACCTGTGTGAGTGTCACATCTGGCACTGAATTCCATCTCTGCACACTCCCAAAACCAATCATGTTTACAGCCGCTCTGCTCTCCCTAGTCCTATTCATCAGGCATTCAAAATATTTTTTCCATCTGGTCCTTACTTCATCCTCATGGGTTAATAATCTACCACCTACATCCTTCACACCATAACATTTCTTTCCGCATTCACTTCTATATTTCCACACCTTTTTCCAGAATAACTTCCTATTTTCAGGTAGTCTGCATTCATTTTTTTCCCTAGATCATACATTTACCTTTTCCTATTTTCTCTTCACTAGCCTCTTTACATGTCTCTTGCTCTCAGTATATTCAGTTCTTATTTCAACTGAACCCCTGTCCTGTGATCACTCCATCACTTCTTCCTCTTTTCCTCCACTGCTCTCTTAACCTCATCAACCCACCATGCCGTACCTTTCTTCTTTGTTGTTACTCTTGCCACACCACACACCGCTTTTGCATTACTATCTAAGCAATCCCTAAATGCATTCCACAAGCTGTCCAGACCCATTTCATTCCAATTCACTGATTCTATCTAACTCCTCCTCTACTTTGGTCCTGTAATCATCTACCATTTCTTTGATCCTCAGCTTCTCAACCTTCAGTCTTTCTCCCTGACTGCTCCTTTCTCTCCTGATCCACCTCACTCCTCTCAGTTTAATCTAGCATACCACAATCATATGATATGACAGTCCTCCACATCATCCTCTCACAGCCCTTGTATCAGCAACTACTCCCATCATCAACCTCTCTACAAGCACGTAATCAATCAGGCTTCTTTCAACATGATCCCCGTTCCCTCTATACCATGTATATTTATGTGCACCTTTGTGTTCGAAATACGAGTTACAGATGCACAACCTCCTCTCCTGACACATATCCTTCAGTCGCTTCCCATTATCATTTTCTCCTGGTACTCCATAACAACCCATTATGTCATCCTCAGGACCAGTGCCTACTCTTCCATTCATATCCCCCATTACGATTCCTTTATAGCTCCTGGGCATTTCTCCCACTACTTCATCCAGCTCATCCCAAAACGTGTCTTTCTCTCTCTCATTCCTGTCCTCACATGGTACATATGCTGCAATCACCAACACTTTCAGTTTCTCAAACTTGAACTTGACATACATACACCTCGAGCTGACAAATTTGTAGTCTCTCATTCCACTCTGCAACACCTCATTCATCAACAAAGCAACTCCTTCCTTGCATCTTCCTCACCCATTCATTCCTGATCTTACACATTTCACACCCTCCCACTCCTCCACTTCACACCCTTTCATCTTCGTTTCACACAATGCCATCAGGGCATATCTCACACTCTTGAACACATTCACCACTTCCACCCTCTTACTCTCATTCTCACCCCTCACATTCCATATAGCCATGCGAATCTGCCCATTTGGTAGGGGCCCTGGGCAGGCAGTGGGCCCTCCAAGGCTCTCTGAAACAACTGCCATGATTAAGTGATTTTGGATAAAGGAATCTGGGGCACACTTAACACTGCCAAAATTATTTCCCCTGTAAAAAGGAAAAGGGGAAAAAGAAGTGTGTGGTAGCTAAGCATAAGGGCATTTGTTTTCTAAGTGTAAAAGGCAAAGTAGGTGGTACAATACTTATTGCCAGAGTTAAGGAAATAAAAGAATTAGTTGGAGAAGAACAGGAGGTTTTAGGAAGGGAAGAGGTTGTGTAGAACAGATATTCATCCTTAGGTCTTTAGTCGAAAAGTTTCTAGAGAAGGGAAAGAAGTTGTATGCAGCCTTCACGGATTTAGTGAAAGTATATGACGCATACACCTCGAGCTGACATATTTCACATTTGCAGTCTCTCATTCCACTCTGCCACACCTCATTCATCAACAAAGCTGGGAGCAGGGCAGTGAAATGGCGAGGGACAGAGCAACATCGAGGCGATTTGTTTGTGGTCACACCTTATGGGATTGAGGAGTCTGGCAATAGATAGATAGACAGATAGATATAACAGAATGGATAACCAAGGAATGTGGAAAATATTAGGAATACAGCATATGGAGTAAATGGAAAGTTGTTGAATGCCATGAAAAGTATGTATGAGGGTGCTACAGCTGCAAGGTGTGTGGATAGTGAACTGATTTAATTTCTCTAACTGAAAGTTGGATTGAAACAGGGATGTGTCATGTCATCATGGTTGTTCAATTTTTATATGGATGAGGTTATAAAACAGATACAAGGTGGGGCAGTGGATGCTGAACGGCCCTAATGAGAGAGGGGAGCATCTGGAAACTTCCTGTACTTTAGTTTGCAGATTATAGTGTACTGTTAAATGAACATGAAGGGGAAGTGCAAGGCTTGGTGAATGAGTTTGGGTGTGTGTGTGTAAGAAGTAGAATCTAAAGGTGAATGTACTGAAGAGTAAAGCTATGGTCTTCAAGAAAAATGAAATTTAGTGGATGTACAGTGAGGCTGGATTATGAGGAAATGGAAAATGTGAGTGCATTTATGTACTTGGACAGTGTGATGAGTAAGGATGGAAGTTTGGAGGATGAAGTGCTTGCAAGGAAGAAAGGTTGCTGGTTCTTTGAAAGAAATCATAAGAAATTGGGACGTGAGCATGGAAAGTAAAGGCATTGTATAATAGTATTGTGATACCAACTCTAATGTACGGAAGTGAAGCTTGGACCTTGTTGGAAGGACACAAGTCAAGAGGGAGTGCAGTGGAAATGAGTTATTTGAAAGGAAAATGTGAGTTACATGGAGTGAAAGTGACAAATAAGAAAGTTATGGAATGTTGTAGTGTGGATGTGGATGTGGATGTGACAGAAAGTGTTAGGAGAAATACACCGAGGTGATTTGGCCACGTGGAGAGGCTGGAGAGCGAGAGACTAATGAGGAGAGTGTATGTGAGTGAGGTGGAAGGGGAGAGAGGGAGGGGGAGCCCAAGGATGAGATGGACGGATGGAGTGGAGAGGTATATGAGAGATGGGGGTGTGAGCTAGGGGAAGGGCAGTGATACGGCAGGGGATAGGGCGACATGGAGGCAAAATGTTTTTGGCCACCCCTTACAGGATTAAGGTGTCTGGCAATAGAAAGATAGAGAGACAGACCATCAGAGTAACAAAAAAAAATTATCTGGGAATTTTTTTTTTTTTTGGGGGGGGGGGGGCCTGACCCCCAACTATCGTTAGGGGGGTCATGCTCCCCAAATATCACGTTATGGATGAGAGTCCAGTGTACAACATGTACTATACTAAGATACCAAAGCCGTATCTGCCCTTCTTCCCCTATTCTGTATCGGGGGACTGACCCCAAAAAAATATTGGTAGAAAATTCTATATAGCAAGTGGAAAAGATTATCAAGGAACCAGATGAACTGACCTATGTTTTGCTGAAATCCATTAGCTCACTCTCCCCTATTTCTGATGATAGTTTTCATTTTTGGGAAACAGCTGACATCCCAAGAATCACTGGGCAGTCACTCTCCCCAACTATCGTATTGTGGATGAGAGTCCACTGTACAACACATAATAAGATATCAAAGCCATACCTGCCCTCCTTTCACTCTTTTTGAGAATTTTTAATTGGGTGAGGGGGCTGGCCATCCTAAAAATCATAGCTGGAAAGTTGTATATAGTGGAAGACTCTCCCAGTAACCAGACAAACTAACCTGGGAAATTTTATTCAAATCCATGAAATAGCCAAGTTAAAGTGACACATGCATGCATGTGCCCCCCCTCACACACACATACACACACACACACACACACACACACACACACACACACAGCATGAATCTTGCACATCGATATAGGATGCGTTGCTGAAAGTGATACCATCCTGCTTCACAGGACTGATGATGATGATGATGATGATGATGATGATGATAATAATAATAATAATAGCAGTAATAATAATAATAATAATACCATGAAGCAGAAGAAGAAGAACCAATAAAAAAATAAAAGTCCGATCTACGACTGTCCACTAGTGAAAAAAATCGGGGTGGCATATAATGAAATCTGATATATTTCTGCTTAGTATCAACACCCTAAAAAAAGAAACAAACCTCGAAGAGCACCTTAAGAGCGCATACCTTCGCCAATGCTGGATCCAGATCCACCCCCAAATTTAATAGTTTCTTTCTTGGCCCACCCTTCCACAAAATTTCATTGAAATTCATTGAGAACTTTTGGAGACATGTTGTGAACAAACAAGTAATTCCAGATCACAACCAAAATCTAATCGATTGTTCACTGGGCCATACCTTACCCCTCCAAAAATTTTCATGAAAATCTCTTCATAACTTTATGAGTAATCCTTCTAACAGAGACAGAAAAACAAACACACAAACCAACGCAGGCAAAAACATATACCTCCTGGCAAAAAAAAAGAAAAAAAAACTGGCAAAGGCTAAAAAAAAATAATAATAAATGAACTGCATCACCCATGTATGAAATAAAGATAAGCTTGGTTCAATAAAGGTAAGCAATTTACAGCTCCAGATTTTGTTTTACAGCTATTGGAACAATACATGTGCTCTATGTTAGATTATTATTAAATTATTATTATTTTTTACCAACAGCAATTATTCAAAAAAAAAAGAAAAAAAAAAAGCAATCACTGTTTTCATTCTTCCTTCCCCCTCCCTCCCTCTCCTTCTTGCCCCATTTTTTATGCATTCACATGTTCCACTTCTATTCATATCTGATGATAGTCCAGGTCTATTTATACTTCACCATTTGGAAGAACTTTTCTTCTATGACACTTTGATCATAAATTAACTCCTTCCCCCCCATCCAGCAGTAATTTGACATAACTTTCATGAAAGAAGTGTTAGTAAATTATGTTATTCTTGAAGTATTTCCTGAGCATGTTTTCATGGTTTGATTTTTTTTTTTTTTTTACAAGTGGTGAATAGTGGAGATGACTTTCTTTACAATCTCTAACGACACCAAAGATAGGCGGCCATCATCATGTGGTGCACCGAAGGCAGATGGATGCCATCTCAGAATGCCATTTTTGGCATGAAAGTACCCTTATCAGTGCTGATTTATTCAAAGCTAACCTAAATTTTTGTAACAACCCAACCTAACTTATTTTATGCTGACCTAACCAAACTTATTCTAACCTATCTCTTACCACATATAATTGTTTTTCTTGCTAACTGATGGACCCTCTTCATACCCAACAATGTCCTTCCATACACCTTCACAATGTCACCAAATCAATTCAGAGTTATGTAAAATTTTTCGTTAATACCAGTTTTTATGGGATGGTCCTATGGCTGCTTGAAGCTTACCGATATAACCCAACTTTACCAATTGTGGGCATAAGTACTACATCCAGCGAAGCTCCATCTCCAAGAACCCTCCTGTACTGTCTACCACACAATATGTTGCTGCAACTGAGAGTCCCTAATACCTCTTCCCAAGAGGATCATTCCATCGTGAGAAATGTTACATTCAGAGACAAGTTACTGATCTACTCTCACTTGTATTTTCTTATGTAGGCAATATAAATAAATGCCGTTTGCAAGGTATACTACCAACACCTCACACTACATTATGCCATAATCAGATTATTAATATGTTTTTATTCTGACTTTATATAGATTTTTAAAAGTGGCATGAGAAACGTTACCGTGATGCTATCCCACCTATTACTATGCATGAGTATTTTCAATAACTCTGTGATTTTACAGGTTCAATCAAGAAGTGCTTCATATCAGTAATATGTCAAAGTATGAAGATCATAACCATACCCAGGAAATTCTATTTCTCCTAAGAATTTTGCTACTGTTAAGGAAAATGTGACCGTGAGACACGTTACAGGAAAAGTGAGAAACGTTACTTGTGCGAATTTTGTTCTTCATATAATTACAAAATCATCTCTTATGAGGGTTACAGTAATTGTATCACAAAACAGTGCATATCATGTACTAATGTGAAACACATGATGAATTAACCAAAACATGATTCTTGTAAAGCAGGGTTGGGGGTGATGCAGCAGAAAAGAACAATGTAATTTTGAATATTTTGAACATACATTACCTTATAACATGTAGGTAACTCTACAGCCAGTAACTGATGTGAAAGTTACATGATAAGCTTCCCTGTATATCTCACCAGTGATATAAACAACACAAAATTGATTGAGGAAGGGAAGTTCACCCCTTTGAATGTGTGTGTCATTCTTGACACATGAGGAGTTGGCAATACCTGCACAACCATATCCTCTGAGATCTCGTCTCTGTCCGGGTTGTCAGGAAAATGAAACCGGCTATCACCCATTCTGTCAGTGCCTCTCTTTCTTAAAATAATTAACTTCAAACATGCCTAGCTGGGGAACTGATTCTACCACTGCAACATAATGCTTCAACAACTTCTTGGTAGTGTAATGAACTAGTACATAGTTACCTGGGGATGGTTTTTGTGTTGCCTCAATATCAGCAGTACTCTGTGACTCAGGCTGTGACATGAATGATTCTAACATTTCTGCAAGAGATGGTGTAACATCCCGGTCACTGCTAGTACTGGAGTCAGATTGTGAGTCATAGCCAGTCTCCTGAAGATAGCACTGCTTAAAAGGTGATTGTCTGCAGTCAAATGATACAATGATACTTTATAGTGGCCAAGAGGTTTTACTGACCTGCACTGCTGAATGAATTTTGCTGCTTTATAGTTTTTCCAGATCTCTACATAGCTATTTTGACTTCTCAGTGTTTATATATTCAGTAGACACATACATTAGTTCAGTTTTATCTGTTATTTGTTCAGCTTCCTCATAAAATTCTACAGCAGACCTTACTGTACAGTGACCTTGCAAAACTTGCCTGTAGACATTCTATTTTAGTAAAGCCCCAATCCCATCATGAGGGCTGCTGCCATGATAACTTTCTTGAAAGTTCCATTCAGCAGTGCAGTTGTGGATGTCTTTGTAATAGGTCAGAGCTGCCATTGAATACCTATTCCTGAAGTGGGCTGCTGGCCCATCAGTCCACAATGATACATGTGGAAAATGAATACCAGGTACCAAGTACCAGGCAAAATCAATTTACTGTCTGGAAAGAATAAAAACTTAAAGGTAACATACTAAATTACAAACACGAGTTTTATCATTGAACTTTAGTGCAGCTACTTTGATTTTTTGTTCAAAGGTGTGCGTGAAAAACGTTACATCATTTTCCGGTAATGTTCCTCACGGTGGGCATGTAAAGTGTGTGACAGACCATATGGCTTACCAGGGTTTGTTTCAAAGCATCCCAATGTTACAATATTAAGGCCTTGGGATGCCTATTTATAATATAAAGTTATGTTGGTATTCTCCAGTTTGTTAGCTGTGTATGGGAAAAATGGGGAAAAACATGAGACACGTTACTACTGAAATATTTCCATTTAAAGGCCATTCTACATTCTGACCACAACATGTATGTAAACAACTGTAGTGTCAATCACAACTCAAATAGATGCATTTTCAATAAAACAGTATGTCAGCATACCAAACAATAACATACTCTGGTCAATGATGTTATGAAAATTGATAATTTCAGCACTGATTTTTCTTCGGCGACATAATGTGACAATTTTTTATGCAGCTCCCTTAGGCAACAGTTTAGGCTCTTTTTCTCTTCAGATTCATAAAATTCAATGATTGAGCTGTAAAATGATGTATAATTTATATGCTTTTAAGCAATTCTGATTTTGACACAAAAGGTTGACATCTTCGTGGAATGACCCAAGAGGATATGAAGATACAGGCTGAAAACACCCTCAGATGTTGGATAATCTCTCAAAAGTGTGCAAGGGAGTGGAATCTTGGGCACCACAACATGGAATGTTTGATGGTTTCTTCAACTTAGAGACACCATTGGCACCAAGGGTGCTCTATCATACCCAAGTGGTACAGGTGACTTGCAAGGCCTGTGTGGCCCAACTGCATGCAGCATGAATATCCCGATAGGGATGGTGTACCCAAGGGTGCGCAGATGATTCAGTGCGAAAATGCACCAGATGGAGACAGGGAGGTCGGCCACAAGGTTTGCATTCCAATACGACATGCAGGCGCCTCATGAGAGGTTTGGGAATGTAGCAGTATCAAGTGCCACAGATACCAATGTTTTGGAGATCACTATCTGCCTTGCTGCTGCATCTGCAGTTTCATTGCCACAGATGCCTCCTGCAAGTGAGGGGATCCATTGAAGGCAAAAGTGCCAGCGAGGAGAGGCAAGGAGAAGGAGGTACTCAAAATTAGCAAGGACGAGCCTGACATGAGTTACCGGGTGATCTGAGAGGAGGAGTGTATGCGAAGACTGTGAGGGTAAAATCATCAGTTGGGGGTGGAGGAAGGTCTGTACAAATTCAAGGGCCTGGTGGATGGCTGGGAGTTTTGTGCCAGGACATCATACTGCCCACTGAAAGAACAAGTTTGGCATAAGGAAAGGTTCTCCAAGTAGGCCACAGAGGCAAAGGAAAATGGGGGGAAGTGAGGCCCATCCATGTACATTCTGAAGGGGTCATTATGAAAAGAGGAGTCCCTGCTAAGGAAGACCTGCCATGCAAAGACAGCATCAGCAAACCTCAGGAATGGCACCAATGTCACGTGCTGAGACTACATGGTGCTGTTTCGGCTCCTTATTATTCGAATACTAACTTTACCTTACCTAACCTAATATTTTTTTTACACTTCTACCTAATTACTACATTAATATAAGCTACTTGGGCTGCTGTTCTACTAAACACCATCCTAGATCACAGGGAAGCATATTAAAGTAGTAATAAGGTTAAAAAAAAAAAAAAAACACTGGGTTATGTTTGGTTAGGTAAAAATGGGCAAAAACAGCACCATGTAATCTAAGCACAGGTGCAATCTCAGCATGTGACACAGGGACATAGCACGGGATAATCTCAGATAAATCTACCCAAGGGCGGACAAGGGCCATTGGGGCAGGCGGGGGGAGGTCCAGAGATTGGGTGTGGAAGGCCTGGATGCTGCACAGAATAAAGGGCAACAGCATTCGTGGCCAGTCTGGGGGCGCAGGAGGAGGAGACCGGGTGACTGGCAGAAATCTCATTTCCCTTCCTATTCCCCTTAAAGGTAGGGTTGCCATATGTCTGGATTTTCCCATACATGTCCTGCATTTAGGTGTCAAAATCTTCGTACGTGAGAAATTTTAAAAATACCATACTCCAAAAGTCTGGAATTTCAGCTTCCATCACTTTTTCTTGAAAAATTTAACATACCGTACCATTAAACTCTTTAATGACGAGAGAGAAAGAGAGAAAGAGCTTAGTTGTTTTCATCAGCTGGTAAGTGTTGCCAACTTGGTTGGTTTAGTGCTTGCAGCTACCTAAATTGTCCTGCCTTTTCCTCTTGTTCTGCCATGAACTTTTTTTTTTTTTCCCACTCTTAGTGCTGTTATAGCCATAAATTAAATGGTAACTGCACACAATTATTGACTTAGTTTTCATTTTTACACTGTAGCATTTGTTGTTATGATCTTATCCTGCATCTAGCACTTTAGCATTTTTCAGTCATAAACTATAATAGCATATTCTGTACAGTAATCTCTCTACTATCCACTGTAATACTGTAGTGCCAAAGGCATGACCAGAAAGTGGACTTGTCTGGATAGTGGCCCTGAAGCTCCAGCACCAGTCATTCCTGACCCTAACCTAACCTAACCTAAATCAGAAAACCACCTACCTACCTCCCTACTGGACAGGCACAACACTTATTTAAGACCTCATTGACATAAATAATGGACACAAAGCATGAATTAACTGAATATTAACCAAAAAAATCATGATTTTGAGGTGAGTAAGGCAAAGGTGTTCACAAGTTGACAGCAGTGGAAGTATTGGACATGGCAATCACTAAGAAAATCACCCTTTCTCACATCTTATGCACTAAAATATGGGATACAGAGCATGAAATAAATAAATTGTTACCAGAAAATTATGATTTATAGGTGAGTTGGGCAAATATGTTCACCAGTTGACTAGACATTGAAAGTATGTAAGAGACATGGTAATCACTGAGAAAATCACCATTTTCACAGCCTGTGCACTCAAATATGGAACACAAAGCATGAAGTAAATAAAATGTAACCAGAAAAATTATGATTTAGAGGTGAGTTGGGCAAATATGTTCACCAGTTGACTAGATAGTGAATGTATGTAAGAGACATGGTAATCACTGAGAAAGAAGATCACCTCTTTCACAGACTGTGCACTCAAATATGGGACACAAAGCATGAAGTAAATAAAATGTAACCAGAGATTGAGGATTTAGAAGTGATTATGGAAAATATTTGGCAGATGAGTGTACTTCCATGTCAGTGGTGGCTGTTTACCCCATCTCTAAAGCTCTGACAGTGGAGAAAATGATCTTGAAGCATGTACAGTAATCCAGTGTTTAGCACTGTGAATAATAATTGTTTAAACAAAAACTCACGGCAGTTCAGAGACAACACTCGGAGTGGGGGAGGGGGAGAGTGAGAATGAAATGTAAACAAAACAGTTCGGCACGCCAAATTCAAAAATCAGATTTTTTTCGCTTTTTTGGCAATTTTTTGGCATTTTTGGGTTTCGAACATCAGCCTACGATGTCCGAACAGTGGTGTAACCGGATAGTGGTCATCCAGAAAGTAGAGAGATTACTGTACTTTGCCTGTAGTCCATTATATTGTAAAAAGATTAAAGATTGTGATACAGTACAGCAGTACTGGTGTGTGTGTGTGTGTGTGTGTGTGTGTGTGTGTGTGTGTGTGTGTGTGTGTGTGTA
>JAGKTI010002126.1:32757-48338 GCA_018397915.1 Birgus latro
CCTGTACTGTTGTTTGCAGATGATACTGTGTTGTTGAGTGAAGACGAAGGGGAGCTGCAAGGCTTGGTAGATGAGTTTGGGAGAGTGTGTAAGAAACGGAATCTAAAGGTGAATGTGGGGAAGAGTAAAGTGATGGTCTTCGAGAGAAGTGAAGCCAGTGAGTGTACAGTGAGATTGGATGGGAAGGAAATGGAGAATGTGAGTGAATTTAAGTACTTGGGCAGTGTGATGAGTAAGGATGGTAGTCTGGAGGGTGAAGTGCTCGAAAGGGTACAGCAGGGAAGGAAGGTTGCTGGTTCGTTGAAAGCAGTGATAAGAAACAGGGAGGTGAGCATGGAAGTGAAAAAGTTGTTACATGACAGTATTGTGATACCAACTCTGACATATGGAAGTGAAGCTTGGACCCTGTTGGAAGGACAGAAGTCAAGAGTGAGAGCAGTGGAAATGAGTTATTTGAGAGGAGCATGTGGAGTCACATGGAGAGACAGACTAACAAATGAGGAAGTGAAGGAGCGTTGTGGTGTGGTTGAGGATGTGATGGGAAGCGTTAGGAGAAACACGTTAAGGTGGTGTGGGCATGTGGAGAGGATGGAGAGTGAAAGATTGACGAGGAGAGTGTATGTGAGTGAGGTGGAGGGGGCGAGAGGGAGGGGGAGGCCGAGGATGAGATGGAGGGATGGAGTGGAGAGGTATATGAGAGAGGGGGGTGTGAGTTGGGAGCGTGGTAGTGAAATGGCAGGGGACAGAGTGACATGGAGGCGATTTGTTTGTGGCCACCCCGTTCGGGATTGAGGCGTCTGGCAATAGATAGATAGATAGATCAGTATGAGGAACAGAAGTGGCCCCAATACTGAGCCCTGCGGTACTCCGCTAACTACTGGTCTTTCTGTGGATGATGCTCCATTTGTTTTGACAGTCTGGCTTCTGGAGGGCAAGAAGTCATGCAGCCAGATGCCAAGATTACCAGAGATTTCCAGGGTTCTCAGCTTGTGGAGGAGTATTCCATGGTCAACCTTGTTAAAGGCCTTGGCAAAATCAAAGAATACCACATCCATATTGTTGCCAGCTGCCAGTTGGTTTAGTAGGTGATCGTGATGTTGTAATAGCTGTGAGAGGCATGACCTCCCTTTAGGAAAACCATGTTGACTTTCGTTCATTAGTTTTTGGTCCTCTAGGTAATCAACAATATGATTCCTGCAATCTTTTCAAATATTTTGATTATGTGGGATGTTAGGCCACTGGACGATAGTTTTTGGAAAGACCTCTTTCTCTCCCTTTGTTTATTGGTGTTATTGTGGCTCTTTTTAGTTCTTTGGGTATTTTCCCTGTGTCCAGCGATCTGCGCCAGAAAAGGCATAAGGGTCGTGCAAGGGCGCCTTTACATTTCTTCAGTAAAACAGCTTGGACTCCATCCAGACCTGGTGCTGAACTTGTTTACATCCTCCTCACTGAAGCTAATGTCAGTCAGGGTATGCTGCTCTTGTCTGGCTAGGTCAGTCCTGAAGAAAAGTTGTGGGTCATGGATGATCTTTGTGTTGTCCAATTTACTGTAGACTGCTTGATACTGATTAGCAAGAATGTGGCATATTTCACGTGGGTCCATTACCCGGTCACCTTTTGACAGCTGTGGCCCAATTTGAGATTTAGTTCTGGAGTATCTTTTTGTATATGAGAAGAAATACTTGGGATTACTCTTGATTTTTGTCACAGCCTTGGTTTCTTCCCTCCTTCGTTGATCATCATAAGAGTCTTTAAGTTTTCTCTCAGCTTCTGTGATTTTTAGTTCTAGTTTTGCTTTTCTTTGGGCATTGGTTGAGTTGTTTTTGTACAGATGCCCTTTTTCTCATTAGTATTTTTCTGGTCCGTGGTATGGCTTTGGTTCTAGATGGTTCAGAAGTCTTTTCTGGTGGTATCTATTTCTTGCATACTTGGAGAAGCATAGATAGAAATGTCTCTAGTGTATCGTCAACATCTTTGTTTTCCAGGGCCATGTCCCAATTTAGCTGCAACAGGTTTTCGTTGACTTTATCCCATTCAATATTGTCGTGAAAGAAGTTTAGGGCACCTAGGTCTTGAGTATTTATTTTTGTGTCAGTTAGATATTTTCCTTCTTTTCTGCAGTGTGTTCTTATTTTGATGAGATTGTGGTCTGACCAGATAGTTTTTTCTAACTGGTAGCCATGTATTAGTTGGTTATTTGTGTAAACTAGATCCAATATATTTTTACCTCTTGTGGGTTTCTCTATGACTTGGGAGAGGAAGTATTTGTCTATAAGGTTTATTAGATCATTAGCTTGTTCTTGTTCATTATGTGTGCCCCCTGTTATTTTTCTTGATGGCCACTGTATAACGGAGATGTTTAAGTCTATTATGATAAATTCTGGTACTGGTGCCGAGAGGGAACCAAGTGCCATTTCTACTGCTCTAGTTGCAATCTGGAAGTTTTCCTTGGTGTAGTTTGGAGGACAGTATACATTGACCAAGACTATAGCTATTCCCTTGATATAAATAATATTTACTTCGACCTGCCCATTTGAAAATGAGAGTAAGGTATCAGTAGTTATAGCCAGATCATTTCTTACATAAGTTATGACACATCCATGACTTCGCCCAAACCTCTCAGTTCTAAATAGGGTGTAATTTTCTAATTGTATCTCAGCATCATATATTTCTTTAGAGAGGTGTGACTCTGTGACTCTGTTAAGGCAATAAAAGCGTATTTTTCCTCGCTGGATAGTTCTGAGAGGAATGGTACCTTGCTTTGGTTACACTTTGGGTACAAGCCTCAAATATTGCCTAACAGGACACTTTCTAGTGCACTTTGACAGCACTTAGCCAGGGAAACATCTGGATCTGGGGATTCTTGGGTAGACAGGACTGAGGTTGGCTTTGGACTTGAGTTGGCCGATTTGCTGGTTATCATCAAGTAAAATAAATTTAATTTCTGACAAAAATGACATAAAAGTGTCTTAAAATTGTCCAAAATACTGCAAAAAAAAAAAAAAATCAAAACATCACAAATCCCGATTACCGGGGGAACTTTGTGCATACGACACCGGGTTCAAGTTCAGATGAACCTGGAGCCACAACAGACCAAAGGATAATCGGTGGCCCTGGCAAAGGTATTCAGCCTGTGAAGCTATGTACCCGTTCAACACGGTTATACAGCCAACACTTTGATCAGCCCAACATTAATGGTAAAAATTCAAACCTCAAATCATGGTACGATTAGATACAGGGTAAATTTCAATGGCCATGAACACCAGATGTCTGGTGTCCACTGCTAACGTAGTTATAAATGCTGCCTTTATTCTGCAAGGACACAAGGTTATCTCACCTTTGACTGTAATCAAATTTTCTTTTTCATCAGCTAGACTAGCTTCTGGAATTGCAACTGCTTCCCCTTCTGTCATGATCTCCCACGCAGTCATGGCCGTCACAACACGCGTACGACTTAATGTATAATTTGCACGAAGAATTTTCATAATGTATTTTTCTTGTCTGTACATTCATACGCTTCAAAATAAATTATTCACTACGCCTTCATTAGATCAATCCATAAATAGCTACTCTTACTGAACTACCATGTTATTATTATTATTATTATTTTAGTTCATGTACTATTCAGCATCCTATCTAGACCAAGAGAGAAAACAGTTTCTCAGAACATTCTTGAAGACTTGCTATGCCCATTAACGTTGCACAGATATAGTTGTGCTCTTAACATACAGTTAACATTGAGCCACGTACATCGCCGACTTGGTAATGTTTTAAAGTTTTTCCATCTGGAGCACAAAAATATCAATAAAACAGTTTATAAAACTATCCCAGAAACATCCCATAAATGTGCATGGTCCAAACACTGATCTATAGTATTGAGTGGCTTTCTCATGGGTAGCATCACGTAGTTTGTGTAACCGCCGCCAGGGGCCTAGGGCGGCGCTGATGTTGTTTATCTACACCACCGACGCCCACGCCTTTTAAAATCAGCCGGTGAAATCGGAAAATATAGTGTCATGGCCCACTGCTTAGCTTAGGTAAGCAACAGCGGAACAGAAATAGCAAACTAAAAACAGTGAATCCAATGGCATTACCATTGTGGAGACGACGAGTGCAGGGGTTTCAACATGGCGGCCAAGGCTTCACGCTCGCTGCGGAGATGGCCACTCCATATTATAGAGCTCTGTGAGTCCAAACTGTAGCTCTTGCCTTGACCGTAAAACTTTGAAGCATGCAAAAAAAACTTGCACAAAAATAACAAAAGAAGACTTCTTACAAAATCTCCAAAGCTAATGAGAATGTAGGTCAGTGAAGATTATTTATTCAAAGGTAACGTTTTAATAGAGGAAGGGGCCTCAGATTTTCTTCCTTTCCTGTAGCTCAAGAAACCATTTACTACGCAGGGTGGTAACTGAAATGCCCAAACGGTTGAGCGACCCCGATTCCACAACCCCAGAGGGACGACATGAGGAGGTGACGCCAACCCTAGAAGGGAACCTCGGACGGGTGCACAGGTGCTCCGAGCCACACTGCCCTACATCACCTATGGCTCGATGTCCCTCTTACTCTCATCCAAACCCCCGGGATTTTTTTTTTTAATATGCAAAGAAAAAGAAACCAAAGGCCATGCATGGGCCCGCAAACTACTCCCTCCAAGAACAAACAAAACAATACAAGAGAGCCAAATTCAAGATCCGTTCATTTCGAGATGCCTGGACACACTGCGTTATAGACTGCAGATCATAGGAAGTAGGAAATACAGACAGAGGGAGACAGTTCCAGAGTTGACCAGTTGCATAAATGAAGGACTGGGAGTAACGGTTAACTCTTGCATTAGAGAGTTGGACAGAAAAGGGATGAGAGGTTGCTTGACGGGTACTACGTGCCCGTCGTAGAGGTGGAGGGATGCAAGCAGACAGTTCAGAGGAAGAGTGGCCATTGAAGTAGCAATAGAAAAGTGATGAAGATGCAACAGTGCGGCGAAGAGACAGAGGTTGAAGGGAGCTAGTAAGAGGAGGAGAGTTAATGAGACGAAAAGCCTTTGACTCCACCCTACTGAGAAGAGCTGCATGTGGGGAGCCTCCCAACACATGAGAGCTGTACTGCAAACAGGGCCGAATAAAACCCTTGTATAAAGTCAACATCTGTGTAGGGGTAAAGAAAGTTCGGAGTTGGCTTAGCACACTTAATCTCTTAGAAGCAGATTTCATAAGAGATGCAATATGTAATGTGTTCTTTCCAAGATAAATCCCGAGTGAATGAAACCCCAAGCATGTGTAGGAACGAGCTGGACATTATTAAACATCAGCGGGTACTCCTGTGGAAGGTTTTGACAGGTTGATAGCTGTTAGAACTGAGTCTTTGATGCATTAAAAATAACAAAATTATTTTTACCTTAGTCAGAGATACGAGCCAAGTCAGACATTAAGTGTGCCATAGCCTCATCCCTTGTTTGTTGAAGTAACTGCTGAATGGGCGTTGCAGGAACCGAATGGAAAGGTGAAGGGTGGAATCATCAGCGTATGAGTGGATAGGGTTAGATGTACAGCTCGGAAGATCATTGATGAATAAAAGGAAGAGAGTTGGTGATAGGACAGAGCCCTGAGGAACACCACTATTGATAGATCTAGGAGAAGAACGGTGGCTGTCTACAAAAGCGGCTATAGAATGACCAGAAAGGAAGCTAGAGATGAAGGCACAGATAGAAGGATAGAAACCGTAAGAGGGCAGTTTAGAAAGTAAAGATTTATGCCAGACTCGATCGAAAGCCTTTGAGATGTCAAGCGCAATGGCAAAGCTTTTGCCAAAGTCCCGAAAGGAGGATGACCAGGAGTCTGAAAGGTGGGTGAGAAGATCGCCAGTGGAGCGTCCCTGATGGAACCCATACTGAGGATCAGAAAGAAGGTTGTGATAGGAAAGATGCTTTTAAATTTTTCTGTTAAGAATAGACTCGAATACTTTTGAAACACAGGATGTTAAAGCAATTGGATGATAGTTAGAGGGTCGGGAATGGTCACCCTTCTTTGGGACTGGCTGAATGAGAGCAAACTTCCAGCAAGAAGGAAAGGTACAAGTTGAGAGACAAAGGCGAAAGAGTTTACCTAGGCAGGGTGTAAGCACAGAAGCACAGTTCTTGAGGACAACAGAAGGGACCCCATCAGGACCATAAGCCTTGTTAGTATTGAGGCCAGTGATGGCTGAATATACATCAGCTGAAGAAATTTTAATGTCAGCCATGAGGAAGTCAGAGGGGGGAAGTGACGGAGGAACAGCACCTGAATCGTCTAAGGTGGAATTGGAGCAGAAAGTCTGAGCGAAGACATCAGCTTTATCAGTAGAAGAAATAGCTACAGAGCCATCAGAGTAGAAAAGAGGAGGGAAGGATGATGAGGTAAAGTTGTTAGAAAGGTTTTTGGCAAGGTGCCAGAAGGAGCGTGAAGAATTTGAGTTGGAGAGTTGGTAACATTTAGTGCGGATGAAATTATTTTTAGCAGAGCGAAGAACAGACTTAGCACGATTCCGGGCAGAAACATAAGAAAGATGTGGTTCAGGGGTGGGTTGGCTCAGGTACCTTTTATAGGCCCTCTCCTTGTTGCGGACAGCATTAGAACAAGCGTGATTAAACCAAGGCTTTCTTGCGGACAAAGGATATGAGAAAGGAATGTATGCTTCCATGCCCGAGAGAATAACCTCTGTAATGCGTAAGGCACACGCAGATGCCTCCCGGCCATGGAAGCAATAATCATTCCAGGGAAAATCAAAGAAGTACTGCCTGAGGACCTCCCAATCCGCATCTCCAAAGTGCCACAGACGACGTTTGTTTGGAGGGTCCCCAAGCTGCACGGGAGCAATAAGACAGATTAAAATAATAAGGCTGTGATCGGAGGAGCCCAACGGAGAGAAAAGATTAACAGTGTAAGCAGAAGTATTAGTTGTAATGAAGAGGTCAAGTATGTTGTAGCTCTCTCCAAGGCGATCAGGGATATGGGTAGGGTGCTGTACAAGCTGCTTTAGGTCATTAAGGATAGAAAAGGTGTGTGGGCTTGTTCACCAGGTGGATCAGTGAAAGGAGAGGAGAGCCAAAGGTGGTGGTGAGCATTGAAATCTCCAAGAATGGAGATTTCAGAAAAAGGAGAAATGGGTAGAATTTGTTCCATCGTGGAAGTAAGATAGTTGAAGAAATTTTGATAGTCAGTAGAATAGGGTGATAAGTAAACAGCGCAGATATATTTAGTCAGAGAATGGCAGGACAGTCGAAGCCAGACTCGGGGTGGGACTGGTCCTCAAGCATTCCCAGGTAGGCCCTCGGCTACGAAGTCCACCGGACCTGAAACAGAAAAGAGGGAGAGAGGCAACCAGCCCTCATAGAGCTACTATGCCCCAAGAAAACAGTGGTGCAGTAGAGGCAACCAGCCCTACTGTAGGAGGAGGGTCCACCAGACCTCCTTCTTACACTATCCATCGTAGGGAGCAGGTGTTTTGACACGTCCGCCAGACGACCCTCACCTGCCCTCCTGAGGAGGGTAGTGCGGCCCAAGTAGTCCACCGGACCTACAGGGGGGGAGACCACCGGTCGCCCCCCAGCTGCAACTTTCCCCCACCAGCAGGAAAGCAGTAGAGTCCACCGGATCTACTGCACGAGCCCAGAAGACCGTCGGACTTCCTCCTCCTGGTGTCCCTGGGACGAGTGGTCCCCCGACAGAGTCCTCCAGACCTGTCAGACCGAAGGAGAGTTCACCGGACCTCCTTCACCCACTCGCTCGGAAGGGAGCCTGGGTAGAGTCCTCCGGACCTGCCAGGCGGGAGGAGAGTCCACCGGACCTCCTTCCTCTGCCCCAGCATGGAGTTCTGGTGGCATCCCTCGGACCCGCCAAGTCGAGGGAAAGACCACTGGTCCTCCCTCCTCCACTCGCCTGGAGGCTCCCTGCGAGGGTGTTGTCTCTGGCTCTGCCTGCCCCTCCAGAGGCAAAGCAAGACGCTCCTCTTGCTCCCCCTCCTCCGGGACAGATGGAGACTGCTCCCCAGCAGACCAACTGATGAAGAGTGTTTGGAGTGGACTGGTGGAGAGCCTGGGTATCCTGTCCCTACAGCCCAGCCCCTGACACCTCCAGCAGCTGATGGGCCCCTCCAGGGCGAGCAGCCACAGACTACCCCTGACGGCCTTCCCCTCCCAACGAGACAGCAGCCCCAGGACTTCGAGGGCTGCTCCCCGGGTGACCCCAGGCCTGGACAAGCCTGGTCCCTCCTCCCAGACTCCTCCTACGGCCAAGGGCAGGCGCCGAGCAGCCCTCTTCAGCCCCAGTCCCGAGGGCCCCTCACACCCCGATGGCCCCTGACAGTAAAGGGCCACCCCACACGCTGCCCTCCAGCCTATACCAGACTCCGGACTTCGTTGTGAGAGGCCCGCGCCCTTACCTGGAGCGCACCCCTGACAGCCCACCCCCTACATCGGGCCGCTACCTGGACCTACCTGTGTCGTGACCTCAGTAGGCTGCAGTGTTATAACCAACAACCGTGCCCTCCCATAGTGATACAGACCCCGACAGTGTATTCCCCTTACCAGAGTGTCATGACCCCTGTGTAATATCAATACTCTCCCCGTGTGAAACTCAGAAACTCGTGACCCAATATAAACTCAGTGAGCATACAGGAGACACCTTCCCCTGTGCTACCATATAAACCCCTCTGTATTGTTACTGTGATCCACATATAAACTATACAAGTGTTGATTCCCCATTTATGTGTAATATCTGTGTTCAGTAATAACGTCACGACCCGTGTAATATCTCTGTCAACACACAGTGTCATAACCTGTATAATATTCCACCTGGGAGACATAGTGTTGTACATGTGCCCAGTAATAACGTCAAGACCCCTGTGTAATATATCTGTCCACATAATGTCACAACCTGTGTAATATTCCACCTGAGAGACACAGTGTTATACCGTACGTGCTCTGTGAATATAAATGTTCCACATATTGAGTTGGTCTATGCGCATGTAGTGTTGAAAGCACTGTATTTAACTGTAAGGTAATATACGTGTAATACTGGTTAGCCTTTGTTCTAGCCCTATCCCTTGTATGCATGCTCTAGCCCGGTCCTGAACAAAAGAACCCAAGCACATGCCCGTAGCCTAGCCCAAGAAGTTCGACTACGAATACGCTGCATAAAAGTAACCATATAATCAAATGATGCCAGGCGGCTTAGTAGGTTAGGATGCTCCATCTGGGGGAGAAGGGTTGGGGCCTATTGATCGAGCAATGCCACAAAGTGATATAGTGAGGCTGGTCAATGTTCCCTTAAATGTCTGAACTACGCTTCTGTTTAGGCTGTAGGTGCTATATGGAGCAATTTTGCTAGTAGTGAGTGGTTGTGAGGATATTAACTTGCCAATCAATGGAGTGACAAGCCCAATGGTTCCCTGTAAATCAAGAAACCATTTACAACGCCGGGTGGTGACCATGTAACCAACCCATACTTGTTCCCTACGTGTCAACAAGTGGGTTGGTGGAGAGTTAGTGCCCCCCTCCCCGTAAAACAACTAACTTAAAGACAAACGGCCACCCCTTACGGGATAATGGCATCTGGCAATAGATAGAAGTGGTGCTAGAAAGCCTCTTAAACTGATGAAAATGTGAGTCTTAGACACCTTCCTCCCGTAATTAGTGTGCACACTCTCGATCTTTTTCTTAACTTTCCTGCACAACAAATCTGATCCTTACAAATGACAAAATGGGGTTGATGAGGATGATGAACACTGAGCTTTACACAGCTCAGTGATGATGAATCACTGTATCTACATTTCATACGGTTATACACATAACGAACAAGGAACTGGGCACAAAAATAAAATCCCAGCGACAAAATGCTAGAGTCCCACAAGAACAGCTGAAATACGCACCCACGGATGATGATGAGATTCGCCACATGGGTGTGGCACGGGCTCAGGGTGGAGAGCCCGTCGGAAACACCCACGGAGGAGAGGCCCCACCAATGACGAGACCCCCACCCTACAAGGAGGCAACGGGGAGGTAAACTGACACTCCGAGCCACACCGGCCCACGTCCCCCGCTACCATATGCCCCTCTTCTGCTCGGCCAGACCAACAAGAAGTGAATCGCCCAGGCAGGTTACTCTCCTGCCAGGACAGTACACTGCACTGGTATATATTTGTCCGGGGGATGCAGAGGACGCCCCCTTGTTTACTTACTGCCACCCTCTGACGGGCTCTCCACCCCGAGCCCGTGCCACACCAGTGTGACGAATCTTTAAAAAAAAAAAAAAAAAGTACTCGCCAGACTCTGGGTGGGACTTGTTTGAATACAGTCCCATGTAGGCCCTCGGCAACGTCCACCAGACTTCCCAGTCCTACAGACCCCAAAGGGAGCAGCAGCACAGTAACATTCACTGGACTTACTGCAGAGGGAGCATCCACCGGCTGCGACTTTCCCCTGGCAACAGGGCCGTGGTAGCATCCACCAGACCTATAGGAGCGAGAATGTCCACCGGACTTTTCCACCCTGCTGCCCCTGGGACGAGTGGTGCCCCAGTAATGTCAACCGGACTTACCGGGCGTGAGGAACGTCCATCAGATTTCCTGCTCCCACTCCCCCATCTGAGAGCCTTGGCAACGTCCACCAGACTTGCCAGGCGGAAGGAGCATCCACCAGATCTCCTTCCACTGCCCCGGAGTGGAGTTCCAGCAATGTCCACCGGACATAAGTAGAGGGAGCAACCACCAGTTCTCCCTCCTCCACTACCCTGGAGGCTCTCGCCGGGAGACACGTCCCTGGCTCTGTCCGCCCCTCCAGAAGCTGAGCCATACCACCCGGGGCGGAGATTGCTCCCCTACAGAGTTGCTGCTGCGGGACATCTGGAGCGGACCTGTTGTGAGCCTGGGTGTCCTGTCATTGCAGCCGTCCCCTCGACGCCCCCAGACGCTGACAGACTCCCTGGGACAGAACGGCCACAGGTGGACCCTGACGGCCTCCCCAACCCGATAAGACCACAGCCCCCAGCCATCAAGGGGCTACTCACCAACCCCAGGCCAGAAGCAGTCCGGACCCTCCTGCAGGACTCCTACTACCTCCAAGGGCAGGCGCCTAGCCCTGTTTGGCCCCAGTCCTGAGGGCCACCCCACCCCTAAGGGCCCCACCAAGAAAGTCTCGAGAGGACTACCAACCACACCTCCCTGCAGCCCACATCAGACGACCCACTACACAGCCCGGGAGCACACCCCTGACGGCTCACCTCCCACACCTGGCCGCCACCTGAAACCCCCGGTGGTTCTATCTATCTATCTGTCTATTGCCAGACGCCTCAATCCCGCACGGGGTGGCCACAAACAAATCGCCTCCGTCAATCTGTCCCCTGCCATTTCACTACAACGCTCCCATCTCACCTCCCCCTCTCTCAAATACCTCTCCACTCCATCCCTCCATCTCATCTTCGGCCTCCGCCTCCCTCTCGCCCCCTCCACCTCACTCACATACACTCTCCTCGTCAGTCTTTCACTCTTCATCCCCAGTGGTTACTTGTGCTATATTGTGTGTTGCCCTTGTATGGACATTAAGTGTTTGTATAGTGCCACATATTTTGTGTAATATTGTATGTCGAGCGATGGTATTATACGTGAAAGGTTGGTTTAGCCGAGTTTTTATGTCCTGTTCCTCTAGTTGTATGCACTAGACCCGGTCTAGAAAAGAACCCCGAGTCGCTCGTGACGAAGGGACAAGGAGTTGACCCTTGAACACACAGCATGGCAAGTACAGGTATTCTACTTCCCCTGTACCCAGGGGATCTCCTTCTCATATGTGTTTTGTTCTTCCTTTGAAACAAAACCTTAAGTTGACGAGGATAAATTAATAAATCCAAGACAGTGATGCTCATACAACCCGCGCAATTACCAGAGCCCTTTGTAGAAAGCCTCGATTTCATGCAGCCCTCGCCATAACTGGGCCCCTCTCGCTAGCAATGGATGGTTGTGGCGCCGGCCGATAGATGGAACCACCATTACACACACCCGCCCGAGAGTGGCAAACATCCACGCGAAGCGGTACGTAATTTAGAGCTTTATTAGCCACATTTACGCTTCTGGACGTTTATTTCTCCAGTAAGTTGTGAAATCAGAGTAACTGTGACATAAAATGGCTTTTGTTGGTTCAGTACTTTCCCAGCACATTGTTTACCCTCTAGGAAAATGACGTGTGGCCTTGGCTTTGACCCTTGTTGCTTTTTAAGTGTATTTTATACCTTTCTTTTGGATGTTGTGAATTGAATACCGAAATTTGTAGGGTACCGTTAAATAAAGTATGTAAACCATAGTTAGAGTGGATCCTGAAATTCTGTCAGGTAATGTGAAGCATGGTCTTTGTTATTGTGATGGAGGCCATGCTATATTTAAAGGTATGTTTCATGTAATGTTACAGAGTTATTTAGCATTTAGGTGGTAACGCAGAACACTGCAATTGAGAGTAGAAAAGTACGTGAAACTGCAGGAGTGTTCATGCGTAAACTTTAAGAATTATTTTTTCTCAGTAAATTGTAGTTATCATTGTGATAGCTTTATAAAGTTGCGGAAATTCATAATCACCAGTTTTACATGCAATCTGTGGCAAGTGGCCACCAGTCGTATCAGACTTTTGGGTTGAATGTGCTTCAGTCTGTCCCTAATCGTTCATTCCCACTAGTCTAACCTAATATGATGGAACAAAACTCAGCCCCTACTCAATAGTATATTCAGATGATGATGTGTATAGGGAATGGGGCTGGTGTGCCAGCAGGTATGGGCTGCCCTGCTTCTAAAAAGCAAATTCCTACCGAGCCATACTGTTAAATAGTAATGGGGTAGCCAACCAGGTGAGTTACCTAACACAGCTTAACCAAATTCAGCCAAACTTAGTTTAGCCTAATCTAACGAACCAGAATGATTTGAGAATGAGTGAGTTTTGGGTCCGAATCGACCCATCGTCCTTTGTTGGCTGCACTGAGCTCTATAGTATGAAGAGGCTTTGTCATGGGTAACACCACGTAGTTTGTGTAACTGCCGCCGGGGGCCCAGGGTGGCACTGATGTTTTTCTACACCACTGACGCCCACATCTTTTGAAATCAGCCGATGAATTCGGGAATATTGTGCCATGGCCCACTGCATAGCTTTTTGTGTGTGATTCTGGGCAAAGGCTTCAGGGCCTATTCCCAAGTCCCAGCAGTCCTCCTTGGGGCCCAGTAGTCCTATATCTCCACATGTCAGCACTTCGGTGCCAACACCCACCATCCATATTGAATACATGCTAGGGCTGTCTCATACAGGACTGGTGTACTGGTATTAGAGGGGGGTACTTTTTAGTGGTAGGTGGTGGCATCCATCATCCACTCACTTGATGTAGTGCTACCTACTTCTTCCTTACCCTTTATCATTCTTTTTCTGTGCCTGCCCACCTCTCTTCTTATTTCTCCCATCTTTCCTGTCACTTCTTATTGCTTTTCTTTCCTTTACAGGTGGCTTTACATTGAGTGACAAGCCAAATGGTTTCCTGTAAGCCAAGGATACAACGCTGGGTGTTAACCATACAACCAAACCACACGTGTTCCCTACATGTCAACAAGTGGGTTGGTGGAGGGTTAATGCCCCTCTCTGTAAAACAAATAATGGCCGCCCCTTACGGGTTTGTGGTATCTGGCAAAAGATAGATAGACAGACTTTCATGACATGTCGGCGGGTCATCTTGTAGATCAGAAGAGTCTGCTTTTTAAGAAATTCAAATCCATAAACTGTTTCCTGCCCCAGCCAGGATTCGAACCTGGGTCCATTAGGACTGCAGGCCGCCTCACTCCTGATTCTGCCAACGCCTCCTCCAAATTATATAAGCAACAGCGAAACAGAAACAGCAAGCTAGGAACAGTGATCCAATTGCATTACCATTGTCGAGGTGACGTGTGCAGGTGTTCCAGTGTGGCGGCCAACGTTACACGCTCACTGCGGAGGTAGCCTTTCCATATTATAGAGCTTGGTGGTTGGCTGCCTCTGCTAAAGTCAACAAACTTAGCTTAGTGCTTTTGAGTAACATGCTGTTTTCACTGAAATGAATTATATAATCTTTAGTAACAAAACTGTTATCCCACAGAATCAGTCTATCTATCTGTAGTCAGATGCCATGATCTTGTAAAGGGTAGCCATATGTCTTTGAGTTAGTTGTTTTACGGCGAGGGGCACAAACCCTCCGCCAACCCACTTGTTGACACGTAGGAACACTTATGGGTTGGTTATATGGTTACCACCCAGCATTATAAATGGTTTCCAGGCTTACAGGAAACCATTAGGTTTGTCACTCATTGTAAAGCCATCTGAAAAGGAAAGAAGGGTAATAAAAAGTGACTGGAAAGCTGGGAGAAATAGGAAAAGGGAAGGGCAGACACGGAAAAAGAATGATAAAGGTGAAGGAAGAAGTAGGCAGCACTACATCAAGTGAGTGGATGATGGTTGCTAACAGAGGTCAGGCTAATAGGCCCAGCACACCTCCCCCACCTCCAAGATCACCTCCTAAGGCCTCGAAAAACCGCCGTAGAAGAGATTGGGAAACATACAAACACTCCAGGAGTGTTTATGGAAGACTATCTCCTGAGGCTTCTCGAGCTCTAACACACTACGACTCTCTCAATGACAGCTTTCGCAACTTTTTTTTTTTTTTATGCAAGGAAGAAGGAACCAAAGGCCACAGGCCTGCATACTGTTCCTTCCAAGAAAAAGCAAAAACAATACAAAAGAGAGCCAAATTCATGATCAGTTCAATTCGAGATGCCTGGACACACTGCGTTTGAAAGACTGGAGATCATAGGAAGTAGGAAATACAGACAGAGGAAGACAGTTCCAGAGTTGACCAGTTGCATAAATGAAGGACTGGGAGTAACGGTTAACTCTTGCATTAGAGAGATGGACAGAAAAGGGATGAGAGTTTGTTGCTAGACGGGTACTACGTGCCCGTCGTAGAGGGGGAGGGATGCAAGCAGACAGTTCAGAGAAACAGTGACCATTGAAGTAGCGATAGAAGAGAGATAAAGATGCAACAGTGCGGCGAAGAGACAAAGGTTGAAGGGAATCAGTAAGAGGAGGAGAGTTAATGAGACGAAAAGCCTTTGACTCCACCCTATTGAGAAGAGCTGCATGTGGGGAGCCTCCCCACACATGAGAGTTGTACTCCATACACGGGCGAATAAAACCCGTGTACAGGGTCAACAACTGTGCAGGGGTAAAGAAAGTTCAGAATTGGCTTAGCACACCTAATCTCTTGGAAGCATATTTCACAAGAGATGTAATATGTTCTTTCCAAGACAAATCCCGAGAGAATGAAACCCCAAGCATGTTCAAGGATGATGCAGGACATAACTGTTCATTATTAAACATTAGTGGGTAATCCTGAGGAAGATTTTGTCGGGTTGATAAGTGTAAGAACTGAGTTTTTGATGCATTAAAAATAACAAGATTATTTTTACCCCAATCAGAGATACGAGCCAAGTCAGACATTAGGTGTGCCATAGCCTCATCCCTTTTTTGTTGAAGTAACTGCTGAGATGGACGTTGC
>JAGKTI010002126.1:57654-71419 GCA_018397915.1 Birgus latro
TCCTTGAAGTTCTCACCTTTTGAACTGGTGTATGGAAGGTCGGTCCGTGGGCCACTTCAAGTCCTTCGAGAGTTATGGGACGATGAAGAACCCGACCCTGAAGTTAAGACCACCTACACCTATGTCCTTGATTTAGCTGACCGCCTCCAGTCGACATGCGAGTTAGCTAAGGAAGAATTGATCAAGGCGCGCGAAGTTCAGAAGGCTTATTATGATAAGAAAGCAAAGCTTCGGAAGTTTAGTCCAGGTGATAAATGCCTGGTGTTACTCCCCACTGCCCAGAACAAGTTATTGGCACAGTGGAAGGGTCCATACGATGTAGTAGAGCGCGTTTCAGACCTCAACTACATAATCCAGATGGGGAGTCTTCGGAAAAGATTCCACATTAATATGTTGAAGGCGTATTATGAGCCAAACTCTGAGGAAGCTGGTTTTCCTGTTCTAAGAGACAGTGACCAGCCATCAGAAGAAACTGGGGCAGTCGCGGTGATCCCAACCACGGACACTGACGACGGGCCCTTAACCGTTCAGTCCCGGCAGGAGGAGACTGTTGGAGATGTCTTACTTAACACGGACTTAGCATTAGATGACCAAAATGTCATAAGGTCACTGCTCTGTCGGTATGCTGGTGTCTTCTCTGACCAACCTAGACTCGCAAAGGTTGAGTGTCACAAGATTGAGTTGACCAGCAATACTCCTGTAAAAGTTAAGCCATACCCAATTCCCATGCGACTACTGGACGCAGTAGATAAGGAAATTGCCGACATGGAGGCTGCTGGTATCATTGAAAGGTCCTCATCTCCATACTGCAGTCCAATGGTAGTAGTCCGCAAGAAGGATGGAGAAGTAAGGATTTGTGGCGATTATAGGAGGCTAAACACAATTACTAAAGTGGATGCTGAGCCAATGGGTGACCATATTGCCATCTTCTCCAAGCTGGCAGGGTCACAATATTTCACAAAGCTCGATCTAGCGAAGGGATTNTTCCAGATTCCCCTTCATCCCGAGTGTTGTCAGTTCACCGCTTTTGCTACTCCTAGGGGGTTGTACCAGTACAAAGTCCTTCCATTTGGACTTACCAATTCCCCAGCAGTATTTAATCGAGCCATGAGACAAGTGCTCCATGGTATCGTAGGAGTAGAAATGTTTGTTGATGATGTCCTTGTCCACTCTGCCACGTTGGAGGAGCACCTCAGACTCTTGGAAATTGTCTTCTGTAGACTCCAGAGTTTCAACATGACTGTGAAACCTAGCAAGTGTAAGATTGCGCACAGTGAAGTGGAGTTCCTCAGACATATCGTTGGCAACAATTGCTGCAGGTGTCAGGGCGATAAGATCAGAAAAGTTAAGGAAGCGCCGAGACCCGCGACCAAGAAACAAGTCAGGGCATTCCTCGGCTTAGCGGGGTATTATAGAAGTTTTATCCCCAATTTTGCTCTCATTGCCCAGCCGTTGCACGAGACGCTTCGGAAGTATGCCCCAAATACCATTGAATGGGGAGAAGCGCAAGAGAGATCCTTTACCACCCTCAAGAACATGCTGTGTAAGGAGCCCATTTTACAGCTCCCTAATTCCAATAAACCTTTCGTACTGCGTACCGACGCCTCACAAGATGGAGTAGGTGCAGTACTGATGCAAGAATCGGAGGGTGGAATTTTCCCAGTGGCGTATCACAGCCGTAAACTAAAACCCGCTGAGAGGAATTATAGTACTGTGGAGAAGGAACTCTTGGCTGTGGTTGATGGTATTAAGAAATATTACTATTATTTGTACGGAGCACCATTTACCTTGGAAACTGATCATATGCCACTCACTAGTCTCAGCACAACTAGGACGGCTAATGCAAGGTTGACATGCTGGACACTGTATTTGCAGCAATTTAACTTCCATGTGAGGTACATCAAGGGAAGTGACAATGTGGGCGCAGACCTGATGTCTCGCCTTCTGAATGATGATTAATGTGGGTGTCTGTTGTACACTGGGTTCCCTAAGATGGTGCTGTTCTAAGAGATTTGAGCAATCCAAGAACTAGCTTGGTTCCCAGGCAGTACTATGCTGCTAAGACCTCACATCTCGCTTGTTGGCCCTATAGGACATAATATGTCTGGGGTCTGTACATACATATGTACTGTAGCTTATAAGTGCACCGTAGATTAAGGTAGGTTAAGGGGGAAGTCCGAGACCCTGCAGAGGCAATCTGAGGCTGAGTTTGAATTACCTTGTGGTGTGTCTCGAGCTGTGGGCCTTCCTGAGGATTGCCGGAGATTACACAGAAGCCATATGAATGTTCACACCCATGCAGGGTGTTAAAATGTGACCTGCCAAAGTTGCATAGGGATTCTCGACTACCTTTACTAATTATAAGTGTGCAGTCATGGTGAACCCAACCGAGGACACCGATGACAAACGGGCAGTCGAGGTGACAAGCCCTTTGTAATGATAAGTATAATTATAAGTGTGCAGTCACTGTGAACTCAACCAAGGACACCGAGGACAAACGGGCAGTCGAGGTGACGAGCCCTTTGTAATGATAAGTATAGCTATAAGTGTGCAGTCACAGTGAGCCCAACCGAGGACACTGATGACAGGCGGGTAGTCGTGGTGCGATCCCAGCCGAGGGCACCGACGACGAGCCCTTTATTAGGCGTAAGTGTAGGTTAGAAAAGGCAACTGTTAAGGAAATAATGGCGACATACGTACAAAATTTGCTGTTAACTGACTTTCAGCCAAAGAGTACTTTCTTTTGTGTGTGGATTGATTGCTGGGTGGATGAAATTGTAATATAGTGCAAATCCTTTTATTGACACTATTGATACTCCACCTTGACTCATCCCACAGGTACAGTCGTTGGGTGAAGAAGATGTCCAGGACCATTGATTGTCTGCTGCACGCTGGCACTTCATCTCCTCTGCCCTCGTCGCCTTTATTATTGCATTAACATGTATTATTATTATTGCTTACACGTAGGTACAGTTACACTACAACTGACACACCTACACCGTGTATCACATACACCACGCTACATAACAATTAGTTGTCAATGTAAATGTAGCGAATTTTCGCTCAGTTGACCTGAGTACAGGATTTTCCACTGTCGTCTCGGAGTTTTTCCCTTAAGCTTGCTTTCCTTAACGTAAATATGAGTTTTTTACGCTCACAGGCGACACTGTTTTCCTCCTGTAACAGGATAGTACACACACCACAGTGTGAATCTTGTGTGACTGAGCTAGGATGCATATATATATACTGTATATAATGTCAAATTTTACTCGAGTAAAATTTGAATTTTTTCAGGGGCGTAATGTCACGATTTTTTTTACATTGTAACGTTATGTTAAGTAGATCGTGACATCGACGATAAATTTTGAATTGTCGGCTCAGGCCTGAACTGTTACGCCCGTCGCGCCATCTCCCGCACTTGCCGCGCTAAGTATTCGAACCGGAGCTCAGTCTGTCTTTAGCCACGGAATGAGCGGGTTGTGCCCACACGAAAAGCTCGAGTGATCGTTTTTCTTAGCGATTTCAGATTTCAGCTTGTGTCGGCGTGTGTTCCCGAGCTCCCACCAATTCTTGGTGATCGACTACAGTACAGTCTCATCCATACCGATTAGTATTTTCCTGTTTTCCTAGGCTTAAGCTTTTTGAGATATTTAGCTGTTTGTCTGAGTGAGTGAGTGCATTCCCTTCCTTTGATTTGAATTGGAGTCTTGTAACGTAAATTTATTTGCTTGTATTTAATAAATTTACAGTTCGTTTTCTTGAGCTTTGTTAAATGTAACAGTCGTGTTTAATTTTCCCACTTATTAAATATAGTTTTGCTACTCCACGTTAGCACAACTCTTTGTATTAAATCACGACTGGTACTTAGGCCAGCTTTTGGCATTAATCCTTAAATCTGTTGTGCTAGCTAGGAGTTTGGCTCAGCCAAGATCCTGTTATCTTTATTATTAGCATTTTTGATTGTTAAGGGGAGAAACTAACTTTCTTAGAGGCCAACAGTACAATATTTCAGCCTAATAGAGCGTCTAGTCTCTGCTGCGTACCGTTGAGAAAGTCTATAAATTCTCGACTCCAGAGAATTGGCGAAGTGAGCCAGCAAAAAGTGAAATCGCTGCTCGATTTCACAAGTCTATTCTCTCTTAGTAAATGACTCGATAGTCATTCTTAGCACACATAGCTATACATTGTATACACGAGTTATACAATATCCTTATCCCTTTGAAATACTTAAATTTCCCCTGACATCTGGCGACCTCACGCCAGGATGAAAACATAAATTTCCCCTGACATATGGTACTGGAAAATAAGATAAAAATGATAAGACAATAAGTTTATTTGTTGAAAGAAAAAATAGGCTTCTGAAATACAAGTAATGTTTGGTGACATATTCCTTCAAAAATACAATTAATATAAGAAAATAATGGAATATTAGATCATCATAATGTTGATCATTAATTACACGAGTCATGTTTTTCGTTGAAACATGAAATGCAAAGGTGTGGTTGACCCTCACATTTGTTGCAATAGGTGGATACTCTCCTAGCCTTGTTTGTGGCCACCTTGTATCCCTCACACAGTGAGATTTTTTCATAGCATCCTCTGCATCGCTTCCTTGTGTTTTTCTTTGGTCCATCTGCTTCCTGTAAGGTATGTTCTTTTCTTGCACCCAATATATCAGAGGTCCTCTTCCCTGGTTTTGTAATTTGAGCATTTGTCACTGATATCCCTGCAATCACTTCCAGAGCCAGCTTCTTGTACCACTTCCTTGATTTTCGGAGTGGCGAGTAGTAGGAATTGAGTTGATCAGCAACATCAACACCTTTTTTTGCTTTATTGTACTCAATGACACTTTCAGGTTTTACAATCTCTTCTCCTTTTTATGTTTTTCTTTCCACTTGGAACTAAGTCATTACCTTGCTCAGGTACTGTTGATAGTGTCAAGACATCTCTCTTATCTTTCCACTTGTATAACTTCACACCTTGTCTGTTTTCTGCTGCTTTCATTTCTCCCACCTTCAACTTTGCTTTTACTGGTTCTTGGCACAAATATTTCCTACCTGCTCTAACAGTTCCACAAATGTATGTCTTCTTGACCAACAAGTACTCTGCCAGGGTGACTGAAGTGTAATAATTATCAGTGTAGATAGTGCATCCTATACCTAACATTTCATTACATAATTTTACCACACGTGATTCAGTTGCATTTAGGTCAGCAATCTTATCACTCGTCCCTACATGAACCTCTAGATTCCATGTATATCCCTCAGGTGTGCAAACTTTGTACACTTTCATTCCATATTTGTTAGCTTTCCCTGGAATGTACTGTTTGATGCCTAATCTCCCTCTAAATGGCACCATGCTCTCGTCAACAACAAGTTTGGAGCCAGGTTTGTACACAGCTTTAAAATTGTTAACAAGTAGCTCAATCAGTGATCTGACCTTGTACAATTTATCTTGAGAATTTGGATGACATGTGTTGTCTACAAAATGCAAAAATCTGTAGAGAAGCTCAAATCTTTCCCTTGACATTAGCTTTGGTACAAAGGGATCATCATATAACATACTTTTACACCAGTAGAGTTGAATTTCAGGCTTTACAACTAATCTCATGAAAATCACAGTGCCAAAAAAAATCTTTATCTCTTGTCTGTTGGTAGGTTTCCATGACACCAGTCGTGACCTACGTGTTACTGTTGCAGCATCAATTTCTTGTTGTGCATACCTATTGGTTTCTTGAACAATCATATCAATGATGTCATCAGATACAAAGAGACCATATACATCAATAGGCAGCACCTCAGTTTCGTTATCTGCGTTACTGATAGTGACACTCATTTCTTCCTTGCCAGTAAAGGCATGCATGTGTTGTTTTGAAGATACAGGCAACCATTCAAATTGTGTGCTGTTGTTTCCATTTCTTCCAGAGTTTGAATCATTTCCATTTGGTGCTTGAACTTGTTCATCCTACTCTTCATCTGTTTCAGAATCACTTTCTTCGGAGAGATCATCATCTGGATCATCTGAATTACTGACAAAAAAATCTGACTCATCTGAATCATCAGATGAAGTATGTGATTGTCCTCCGTAAAAGACAGCCGGGTTCATTTCTGTTGAGAGGGAAAAAAGACATTATTATCGGTTTTCCTATGCACAGTTTATCAAAATTTAAGTTATTGTATCAATACTAACTCAAATATACATAATAAAACTACACCAAATAGCGGAACATGAATATATCATCATATGCTATAACCCATGCCTGGCACACTGGTGTACCAGTACGCGATAGAAGGGAAAAAAAATTACTGGTCCGCGATTTGGTATATATTTGTACCTTGGATTTTTACACTCTATACTACAGGCCACGCTCTCACAGTGATACATACCTCCTCTCTCTGCAAAAGTCCAACGGACACTGGAGTGGTCGTGTAATGAAGGTTACGCGGTGCGGGCGAGTGTGCTGAGTTGCCAAACGCGGTTAACGTGTTAAGGTAATAAGATTATGATCGGAGGAGCCCAACGGAGAGAAAAGATGAACAGTGTAAGCAGAAGGATTAGTTGTTAGGAAAAGGTCAGGTATGTTGGAACTCTCTCCAAGGCGGTCAGGGATACGGGTAGGGTGCTGTACAAGCTGCTCGAGGTCATTAAGGATAGAAAAGATGTAGGCTTGTTCACCAGGTGGATCAGTGAAAGGAGAGGAGAGCCAAAGGTGGTGGTGAACATTGAAATCTCCTAGAATGGAGATTTCAGAGAAAGGAGAAATGGATAGAATGTGTTCCATCGTAGAAGTAAGATAGTCAAAGAATTTTTGATAGTCAGTAGAATTAGGAGATAAGTAAACAGCACAGATATATTTAGTCAGAGAATGACAGGAAAGCCGAAGCCAGAGAGTAGAGAATTCGGAAGAATCAAGTTCAGGAACACGAGAGCTAGACATTGTTGCGTACACATACACAACAGCCACCTTTGGCTTTGAAACGAGACTAGAGAAAGTAGGAGGATACAGAAAAGGGTTTGCTGTCAGTTGCCTCAGACAGCTGAGCCTCAGTGAGAAAAAGAAGGTGAGGTTTAGAGGAGAAGAGGTGGTGCTCGACAACGTGAAAGTTAGAGGAAAGGCCGCAAATGTTACAGAAATGAAGAAGGAGTGAGTCAGACAGTGGTTCCAGGCAGCTCTTTGAGTCGTCACCGGGAGAGGGGCGGATGGTGGGGGCATTTATGGTCCCCCCCCCCGGGGACTCCGAGGCATGATTTTTGTGTGCCATTTTCGAAGATAATTTTGAAAAGGAAGTGAAGTGTGTAGCGTGTATGTAGTTTGGTGCTGACAGTTAGAGAAACTTGTATTGGAGAGCATGCTGGTCTACTCTCTGTGTAACTGAGACACTGAAAAAGTTCAGCAAAGGAGGATGGTCTGGAACAAGTCCTGAGGGCTGATGAAACGGGAGCTCCAGCTCTCCCTGTCATCAGCTATCCATCCTCCTTGGGAGTACTGCCCTGCTCGACTGGTGCTACAGTCTCCTCTCCTACTTTACACACATGCAAATCAATCACGAAATGTCACTGGTCACTGGTTAGAAAACTACAGGTCTCCTCAAAACCATTTCACTGGTACATCAGAAATATGAAAGTGGGTGCACCCTCAGTGGGTCCCATAAGGTTGGATAATGGAGTGTTATCATCCAACTGTACTCAGATGGCAGAAACTTTTGCTACACATTTCTGTACAGTTTACTCAACACATGCTCCTCATGCTCCTCTCCCTCACCAAACTTTTGAGGGTATCTTCGATAGAGTGACATTATCCTTGCAAGAAGTGAGAAACAAGTTTGCAGGACTGGACCCAAACACCAGTATGGGACCTGATGGCCTGCACCCCAGTCTTTTGAAATATTGCCCAGCCTTAGCTCTACCCTTGTTTTTCATATTTCAAAAGTCTATCACCATTGGTAAACTGCCACAGGACTGGAAAAAATCCATTATTATTCCCATATTCAAGAAAGGCTCTCGGCATACTCCCCTTAACTACAGGCCTATTAGCCTGACCTCTGTTTGCTGTAAAACTCTGGAGAGATTTATTACAGAGGCACTATACAACTTTCTTGATACTAATGGAATGCTGTTAATCGACCAGTATGGATTCAGACAGGGTAGAACTGTGGACGACCAACTACTACTTGTGTACAATGATGCAACGGCGTGGTTGGATGCTGGGTATATAGTGAATGTCATTTTGTTTGATTTTAGCAAAGCCTTTGACACTGTCAACCATTCAGTACTCATCGACAAGCTAAGACTACTGGGGGTCAGTGGTTCCTTGCTGTCCTGGATCTCTGACTTCCTGTCTGACCGCACCATGAAAGTGTCTGTGTCTGGCTGCACCAGTTCCTTAAGGAATGTTCTCAGTGGTGTCCCCCAGGGATCTGTTCTAGGACCCTTGCTTTTTCTGTTATACATAAACTTTCTACCATCATATATACGCTCCAAATGCAAATTCTTTGCTGACAACATGAAGATTTACCTCAAGCTGCATCACAATACCTGTTCCTCGTTAGCTGCAGACATAAATACGTGTCAGAAGGACATAGATATGGTGTACAAGGTTGCTGAGTCCTGGGGTTTACGTTTCAATCTTGACAAGTGCACCGTACTGCGATGTCAGAGTGGCCCAGTTGATTGGAACTCTATTGGCACACTTCAGCACTATCACATGAACAACACCAGTCTCTCTGTAGAAACTATACACAAAGACTTAGGTATCTTGGTTGACAGCTTACTGAAATTCCACTCTCACATAAGAAATACCGTAAAAAAAGCATCAGGCCTGGCAAATAATTTGTTGAAGTCCACCCTCTGTCGTGACCGAGCTTTTATGTTGACCTTGTTCAAATTCCACATCAGACCTATCCTGGAGTTTGGCTCCACTGTATGGAATACAGGCTACCACGAAGATCTGAAGCTCCTGGAGTCTGTACAGCGCAGATGGACCAAGCAAATCAGTGGCCTGTCCGAACTCAGTTATGCTGACCGTCTGAAAAACCTGGACCTATATTCAGTAAAAGGGAGACTGATCAGAGCTGACCTTATTAAATATTGGAAAATCTTTCATCACCAATCCCCTATCACACCGCCCAAACTTTTTTCTTTTCCTCCATTAACTCACACCAGGGGTCATAGATTCAAGGTGGCCAAGCCCCACATTTCATCCGAGTGTACACGCATAACTCAAAGTCAGATGGCCACCCCTTACGGGATTATGCTGTCTGGCAATAGATAGATAGATAGATAGTAGATGCAGGTTTTTCAGTATCAGATGTATAGACCTCTGGAATTTTCTGTCTGATAATACTGTTAGTGCCAACTCAGTTACTTCATTTAAAAAGTCCCTCCACTCACAACTAGGTCACATCTTGTTTGATTATATTGAATAACTACGATTCATAATTCGAAGTCCTTTAAGTAGTTTATCAACCCTGCATATGGCACAAAACTCAGCCCCTACTCAATAGTATATTCAGATGATGATGTGTATAGGGAATGGGGCTGGCGTGCCAGCAGGTATGGGCTGCCCTGCTTCTAAAAAGCAGATTCCTACTGACCCATACTGTTAAATTGTAATGGGGTAGCCAACCAGGTGAGTAAACCAGGTGAGTAAACCATCCACAATTTGTCATAAATGAATTTACAGTTATGAAAGATAATCCCTGTCCTAAAATTTTCATTGTTTATGAGAGCAATCTTGCTTTACTGTATTGTGGTAGGTGGGAGCACTCACTATCCACTCACTCAGTGTAGTGCTGCTTTGGGTGTTTGCCCTTTCCACTCTTCCTTCCATCCTCTTCTGTATCGCCTTCCTTCATCCTTTCCGCTTCCTTCTGCCTATGTGTGACTGTATACTTCCTCTTCTGTCTTTTTTTCCTTAATTCTTTCCTCTTCCTTCTGCCTGTGAGTGACTACACTGAGTAACAAGCCAAATGGTTTCCTGTACACCAGGAAACCATTTACTATGCTGGGTGATAACCAAATTATGGCACCTGGTGGTTTAGTGGGTAATTAAGGCACTCCAGTTGGATTGAGCCAGTGGAGGTTTATATCCATGGTATGGTTGGAGTTTATTGCTCAAATAATGCCACTCAAGGATGAATGAGGCAGGTCACTCTCATCTTAAATGTCAGGACCAACTTGCATAGCCCCGGGCTCCTATGCTTCTTATAGGGCAACATAGAATTGGATGATGGATGGATTAAGAGCTCACCTGTGATGGCTTTTGGAATGTCCATCTATCCACATATATTGCAGTTGACACCAGGATTCAGTTATTTACCAGTACACTACATTGTTCATGTTACTGGAAACACATCAGCATTCCCCTATCTTTCAGCATCATTCTTTGGCTGTTATTGCTCACTAAATAATGGTGATACAGTATTTGCAATAGAAGAAAGGTTTGCCAGAAGATTCAGTTTATCAGTTGTATGTCCTAAATTTTTTAGGTTTTTGTAGTAGTACAAAAATAAAGTATATACTGTACTGTAATATTAGTGTAAACCTGCTTTAAATAATATAGGTGAGATAGTTCGAGACAAACGAGGAGAGTGTATGTGAGTGAGGTGGAGGGAGAGGGAGACTGAGGATGAGATGGAGGGATGGAGTGGAGAGATGGATGAGAGAGGGGTGTGTGAGTTGGGGGTAGGGCAGCTTAATTTCAGGGGACAGAGCAGCATGCAGGCAATTTGTTTGTGGCCACTCCATATAGATAGTGGTTTTGCCAGTCAGGAAGACCATCTGTGGCAGCAAAACCAAATGGCCCAATCAGCTAGATGACTATTCCTCTCATAGAAATGGCCCCCAGTGTCCGGCAGCCTTTCAGTAGGCAGGGGGTACTAAGAATCTCTGGGTATACTGATCATGCTAGAAGAGGAAGTACGTTGTGGGTGTGCACAGTAAATGTTGGAACGATGATGGGAAGAAGTGGAGAGGAGGTGGAGATGTTAGGAAGGAGGGCAGTTGACTTGTGCTGCATACAGGAGGTGCAGTATAAGGGAACGGGATGCAGAATGTTTAGTGGGAGTAAGGAGAGGTACAAGTTCTGGTGGTCGGGAGAGAAGGAAGGAACCGGAGGTGTGGGGGTGTAGGTGAGGGAGGAGTTAGTCAAGGATGTGATAGAAGTGGGGAGAATGTCTCCAAGGTTGATGAAGGTTAAGATTGTAGTGGTGGGAAAGGTCTGGCATATCTTTTCTGCATATGCGCCACAGATTGGTAGACCTGATGATGAAAAAGAGGCATTCTGGGGAAAACTTGATGATGTAGCATGAGTACCTGACCCTGAGGTAATGATCATTGCTGGAGACTTGAATGGACACATTGGTACTGATCAGAGAGGATATGAGGAAATTATGGGAGTCTTTGGCTTTGGAGAGAGGATACTGGAGTTCTACCAGGGTAAGGATTTGAAATTTATAAACACAATGTTCAAAAAGGAAAGAGAGAAGTTGATAATTTACAAAAGTGGAAGTGTAGAAACTCAAATTGATTTTATGCTGATGAGAAAGGAGCAAGATATTAAAGTGAAAGACTGTCAAGTTATACCAGGTGAAGCATGTCTACCACAACATAGACTATTAGCTATGGATTTGAGAGTGGAAAATATGAAAGGAAGAAAGAAGAGGAAGGGTGTTAAAAGAGTAAAGGAGTGGAAGTTGAAGGATGAGGAGATAAGACTACAATTTGAAGAGAGATTTAAGAGAAGAAATGAGAGACAGAGAGGCGATTGGAAACACTTCAGGGATAATATAACAGAGGCTGCGAGGGAAGTCTGTGGAGAAACAACAGGCCACAGGAGAAAAGAAAGAGAGACGTGGTAGTGGTATCAGGAGGTGAAGCAGGCGATAAGTGAGGAAAAAAAGAGCATATACAGAATGGCAGAGAACTAGAAGGGAAGAAGACAGAAGAGAATATAATGAAAAGAAAAGACAGGCAAAGAGAGAAGTGGCCAGAGCAGAAAGGGTGGCATGGGAAAGTTGGAGTAGAGATCTGGAGAGTGCACAAGGATGGACAAAAATATTTAAAATTGCAAGACAGATGAGGAAGGAGAGGAAAGACGTGGTGGAAGCTAAATTTGTAAAGGATGAAAATGAGGAAATAAAAACTGATGAGGCAGAAATACTGGAAAGGTGGAAGAGGTACTTTGAGGAACTGTTAAATGAAGAAAATAATTATGAGATAAAAGAGATGGGAAAAGTTGAAGGGCCAGTTGCAATGATAACAGAAGCTGAAGTGGAGATAGTCTTAAAGGAAATGAAGTCCGGTAAAGCTCCAGGCCCAACAGGTATAACAGCTGATCTGATAAAAAAAGGCTGTAAAAGATTTGACAAGGATTTTTAATAACATCTTAGTAGGAGGACAGCCACCTGAGGACTGGAGAGAGAGCTGGACAATGCCAATTTATAAAGGCAAAGGAGATGCCCTTCTGTGTGGAAAGTACTGAGGAGTCAGACTGTTGGAGCATGGAATGAAGATCGAAAAGGTGCTGGAAGGAAGGCTCGAAGCAGATAGTGAAGGTAGATAACCGACAGTTTGGATTTTGCGCAGGTAAATCCACAATAGATGGAATATTCTTCATGAGACAGTTGCAGGAAAAGTTTCAACAGAGGAGGAAATGCTTGTACCATGTGTTTGTGGACTTGGAAAAAGCTTTTGATTGGGTACCAAGGAGAGTTATAGAGTGGGCCTTGAGAAGACAGAATGTGCCTGAGAGACTCATTGCAGCTGTCATGTCTCTCTATATTGATACAAGATCAAAAGTCAAGACAATAGTAGGAACATCAGGAAGTTTTGGAATAGGAGTTGGGGTACATCAAGTGTCAGCACTCAGTCCATTGCTGTTTAACATAGTAATGGAGGAGGCAACACGGGAATGTAGGGTGGAAGGCCCATGGGAATTGCTGTATGCTGATGACCTAATGCTAACAGCGGAGACTAAGGAAGAAGTGGTGGAAATGCTTAATAGATGGAAAAATGGAATGGAGAAGAGGGGAATGAAAATAAATATCGATAAGACAAAGGTAATGGTGACAGGCAAGAAACCAGTAGAAAGAATTCAGTCAGGAAAATGGCCATGTGGATGCTGTGGCAGAGGAGTAGGAGTGAACTCAGTGTTGTGCACAGAGTGTAATAAGTGGTGCCACAGAAGGTGTTCAGGTCTGCAGAATTTGAGAGGAGTGCATAAGCAGAGAGGCGGAGGGAGATGAAGCAGAGGATGCGATAGAGGTGAATGGGGGCACACTACAGGAAGTGCAGCAGTTGTGCTATTTAGGAGATATACTGGACTGCGAAGCAGGGGTGGAGAGATCAGTCAGAACTAGAGAGGCAGCAGCGTGGTTAAAGTGGAAGGAAATAGCTAGCCTACTGGTCAACAAACACATACCACTGAGATACAGAAGTAAAATATTGAGGCCTGCATAAGACCAGTATTGATATATGGTGCTCAAACATGGACTTTGACAGATAGACTGTTGAATGTTCTGAGGAGTACTGATCGTAGAATGTTAAGATACATGGCGGGAGTGAGATGGGAGGACAGAGTTTTGAGTGAGGAGGTAGCCAGAAGATGCGGGGTGAAGGATCTCGATATCATCTTGAGGCAGAAGTGGCTGAGATGGTTTGGTCACATGAGGAGGAGTGAGGAAAGGAGCTGTGTGAGAATAGCAGAGGAACTGGAAGTGATGGGACGTTGACCACCAGGAAAGCCTAAGAAGACCTGGAAAAGTGT
>JAGKTI010002127.1:8887-53802 GCA_018397915.1 Birgus latro
GTAGAATTAGGAGATAAGTAAACAGCACAGATATATTTAGTCAGAGAATGACAGGAGAGCCGAAGCCAGAGAGTAGAGAATTCAGAAGAATCAAGTTCAGGAACACGAGAGCAAGATAGATCGTTGCGTACATATACACAACAGCCACCTTTGGCTTTGAAATGAGAATAGAGAAAGTAGGAGGATACAGAAAAGGGTTTGCTGTCAGTTGTCTCAGACAACTGAGTCTCAGAAAGAAAGAGAAGGTGAGGTTTAGAGGAGAAGAGGTGGTGCTCAACAGAGCGAAAGTTAAGAGGAAAGGCCGCGAATGTTACAGAAATGAAGAAGGAGTGAGTCAGACAGTGGTTCCAGGCAGCTCCGAGAGTCGTCACCGGGAGAGGGGCGGATGGCGGGGGCATTTATGGTCCCCCCCCCCGGGGACTCCGAGGCAGGGGGGTGTGAGTTGGGAGCGTGGTAGTGAAATGGCAGGGGACAGAGTGACATGGAGGCGATTTGTTTGTGGCCACCCTGTTCGGGATTGAGGCGTCTGGCAATAGATAGACAGATAGATAGATAGAAGAATGCTAAATTGTAGTATGCAAAATATATCACTGAAGAGGAAAAGCTATGAAGTTTCCTAATCCATGTAGAGGTGTATGGTATGTAGGAGGACTGCTGGGCCTTGATAGCAGGCTGTGAAGCCTATGCCCAGAGTCAGACACATAAAAAAAAAAAAAATTAGACATTAGCCTAAAGTGGCAAGCAAGAAAAGAAAAGTATATTCATGAATTCATTCATGTCTGTTGCCTCTTCATTTACCACCAACATCCTATTCTTTTGCTGGTGGATATACTGCAGATATATTTGTATTAATGTTACACAGCTGCTGTCTGCAGTGTGACAGCGATAGGCAGGGTTGCACTGGACAGAACAGCAGCACTGACTGATTGCAGTAGCACCGCACCAAGTTCCAGTGTGCTCATATATTTATTCATTTATTCAGATACCACCTCAATTACTTCCTATTTACACCAGAAAGGTAGGCTCCATGCCTGAGGTGTACTTTTTTCAAGGGTATAGGCAGGATTTTTTTTAGGAATGTTTTCTGACTTGTAAAACGAATTATGGTTGTGTCAAAACAGATCCCACACTCTCACTGTTTTAGTGTGCAATGAAAGGGCAAATGGAAAAAGATAAGTGATCTTTCTCCACCATGATGTAGGAAAATACACATCTGGATTTGTAAAAGCCTAAATTCACCTGCAAACTCCAAATGACAGTAAGAATTGCATAAGCAACTGAAACCTAAAAACATACAGTACAATACTATGTAAAATGAGCTATAATATAACTTGACATGTATGAATGGAAAAATGTACAGTGTACCTCAATGACAGTTATTAGTGTTTATTAGCATTTAAAATCAGACATTCATTAGGGGATATTAACCTTCAGAGTTTTCATACGAATTTTTTGCATATGAACTACTTCTCTCTTTGAGATTATTCATCCATCCATCCATCATCCAATCCTACTTTGCCCCATGAGGAGTGTAGAAGCCTGTGGTTAGGCAAGTTGGTTCTGACATTTAAGATGAGAGTGACCAGCTTCACTCATCCCTGAGTGGCATTATGTGAACAATAAACCTCAACTATCCCTTGGTATGAGTAAACCTGCCCAGGCTTTATCCAATTGGAGCACCTTAATTACCCACTACACCACCAGGAGCCATAATTTGATAATATGGTTACCACCCAGCATAGTAAATGGTTTCCAGGTGTACACGAAACCATTTGGCTTGTCACTCAGTGTATAGTCACCCATAAATAGAAGGAAGAGGAAAAAATGAAGAAAAGAAAGAAGACAAAAGAAGGAAGAGGGGAAAGGGCAGTTACCTGAGAGCAGCACTACATCGAGTGAGTGGATGATGAGTGTCCCACCTATCACAAAATAAATAAAAACAAATAAACATTAAAACATAAAATCATTTCATAATCATTATGTTTTCTTGCAACCAGAAAAGCAGCACACTAATGGTCTGTGTAGAGGATGGTGGGCAGAATGACAGGAGGATGGAGTGATGGAAGTAAGGTTAAAAAAATATTCTGAAAGAGATAAGCAAAGCCATCAGGTGTTCAGCCATTGAATTCTGAAAAGATCAATATTTGGACAAATTTACATAGTTCCTTCCCAAACCAGAATGAAAAGTATGAGCAACATAAAGTATTCAGAATAAAAATTTTCATAATAGAGTGAAGCAACTATGATATACTTTGTGTATTTTACTTAGTTTATATTCAATGATTATAAATTTTTATAACTATGGTTTTATTATCTTGTGTGCCATGCTGTTCATAATGACAAGTTTGTCCTATCAAATGAGAATCACAGTATCATAAACACATACAATACAGTACTGTGGTGCAATATTGAAGCAGCTTGTGGGCTTTAGTATACATACAAATATAAATTTTTTAAACTACAGTTTTATTATCTTCATATGTACCATGCTGTTCAAGGTGACAAGTTTGTCCCATCCAATGAAAATCATGGTATCATAAACACATATTGTACTTTGTACACTATGATCCTATCAGTATTATACTTTTTTATTATAATTAACACAGTAATTATTCACACAAGATTTTTCCTCATCAGGCAAGATATAAATAAATGTGCCACTCCATGCCTTCATGTAATTTTTTTCTAGGCAGTCAAATATTCACCACTCTGTATTTCAACAACAGTACAGCATTTCATGCTTTACTGGTTGACATAAAAAAGGGGAAATTGGCTGTCTAAGGGATGCAATTTTCTCCTGAATACCATATTGAAAATGATTCTAATATTCCTGCAATTCCAGTCCATTACTGACCTACCATCCTAATCAGAAATAAAATAAAAAGGGCTTACTGTATAAGAATTTTAAGTGCCATAGAGTATTAGTTCTTGAGATCAAAGAACCAAAGGCCATACCTTTGAAACTCAGTGTGGGACGTTTGCCAACCCTGAATCCATTAGTATTCGAGAAGCTTGCTACAATTTGCCTCCATTTAGCAGAATCCAGATCCAAAAAGTAACAGTCTTATTCCAGTGGTTTGGGGTCAGTTCATTATGAGGTTATGTACACACAGTAAAAAGGTATCAAGTACAGAAATCCCAGTGATATCCTGAATAATCAATATAGCTTGTGATGTTTCAAGTTTTCTCTTTTACCATCTGGAAAAGACATGCAAGCAATATACTGTATTCTCATTAAACCAGGTTTCCCAGTGTGGGGTAGAATCATAATGAATTTTACAAGAACTTCTGTCTGATGTCATATTGTTCTGTAAGACAAGTACACTGACACTTTTTAAATGAACATACTTCAAGCTGGGTTTTAAAAGTATGGACCCTAAGTCTTGCTCCAAGATTTGCTGTTGCTGTGATCACATACAACAATTTTACGTGTGCTGTCTGAGAACCAAGCTGTCTCCTTCCCCTTCGTTTATACATTTACCAGCTTATCTTTACAACACCTTTTTTACCATATTGATTTGTTATCTGCTCTCCATTTCCTCCACTTGTATATCACCTACTCTCACTCTGATCTCCTAGCCATTCTCATTTTCTTACCTCTGTTGCCTCTCTGTCCGTCTGTATAACAACTGTCTGTCTCTCTTCTACCTTACCATCTGTCTCTCAGTATGCCTACCTACTTTCTTTGTCTTTCCATTTTTCTACATCATTAGAGCTTATTGTCACCAACTCTCCTTACCAGTTCCTCAATTTACTCTCTCATTCCTGTGACTCTCCTCTAGGTGTAACTCATTTCTTTGCTTTCTACTCTTCCTATCTCACTGTTTCCTGTGTCATCACCTCTTTCCATCACCCCTTACCACTTTATCAGTATGTGTGCCTTCCTATCGGTCCTTTCCTTTCTCATCCTTCTTCGTACTTTTTGTTTTCCTACTTCATTCCCCTCTATTACCATCTCTCTTTATATCCCTCCTTACCAGTTCATCAGTAAGTGTGCCTGCCTACCTGTCTTAATTGCCTTCCCACCTGTCCATAGGTATGCTGCCTGTCTAGCCTGGACGTGCTTGCTGGTGTCATGAGGATTTATGAAGGCGGCTGGCAACCATGAGTATCAGGAAGGAGGAGAGGATGAAGAGGCTGGGTGGCACTGAGGAGAGCAACCTGTGCTCCTGGTCTGAAAGCAAGAGGCACAATCAGTCAACAGTAAACAATAAATAGTGAGTTGGCAAATACTGTAAACATTACAGACATACTACTGCAGAGCAATGTACTGTATTTGAATTTCGCTACTGCTTTCATGCTCTTAAACCCTTCAAGTCTACTGGACTCTCCTAAGATGAATATAATTATCTGGCTGATACAAGAACAAAATACTGTACTTGTGACAATCACTAAGAAAAAGTTAATACTACTACAGTACAGTAGTTTTATCACTGGAAGCAGATAGATCCCTTTTACATCACATAAAAAATATGTTAGTAGTCAGAATTATGTTCCTCAGTGAAAACTGGCCTTAAAGACTTAAGGGAGCCACCATTCTCCCCTTCATTGTAGGAATTAACTCTCTGGAGGAAGCCTCAGCAAAATGTCTGCTATTAGCAACAATAATATAATTTACCTCTTCAAATATGACCCTTATAATTTGTTCTTGCTATGGTTAGAATAAGTTTTTCACTTACAGATGGATCTGCCAAATAAGAGACATTAAAAATAATCTGAAATAACCCATTCAGTACAGGGCAAAATTTTTAATCCCTCAATGTGATGAAATCTTGTACGGTTTGGTTTTGCAATTTCAAGATGATTGTATTCAGCTAAGGAGAAGATTTTTTATTACAACCTCCACCAAATCTTTTACCACTAGGGTGCACTCCTAAGCTAAATAAAGTCATTTGGTTGCAGCGAGAATGACTTACTAATCACATTCTCAGATTGAAGGGTTTAATGTTTTTGTTAGTGTTTAGAAATGGCTTAATTCAGCATAAAGCTCATTTAAACTGAAGGAGCTAAGTAATACAAGACACCGAAATAATTATGATGCACTGTTGTTAAAGATATCCTAACCCACAGCTTAAGCATTAAGAGCTTTGTAGTTTATTTCAGCCGCCAGACAATTAAATACTGCTTTGAGAAACCCATTGTAACAGAGGGACTTAATACTACCTCTATTAGCATTGTGGCAGAGAAATGTGAAGCTTGTATTTTATTCTAGCTAACTCCAATTTCATTCAGTTGACAAAAAAATAATAATCACAGTCACGAAATTAAGATACTCCTAGTAAGAAGGACTATGGTGTTACAATACGTTCTTATAAATTTTTCCAAATTCTACACAACAGAGGTTTCCTATTACTGCTTTATCCATGCTTTGTAATATCTAAACTGTTCCTTGTGCTATTATACTGCAGATGCTTTGTACTAAGATCAGCAGTTATAATAATTAGTGTAATCACAAATACATTACAGACATTGTCATCATCCTAACTTTAATTTAGGGTAGGTAAAATCCAGAAATAGGAAAGGAAGAATCCAAAAGCAGAACTATCAAAAAATTATTCAATGAAAGTACACTAAACCTTTCCTGCACTGTTACGGCATGAAATATTTTTATACTGTATACTTTACAGATAAGTGTCACATAAATTTCAATGTTTTGGAAGCCTGATCATTTAGTAGCTTCTGCTGGAACTTTGCATCCACATTCCATTAAAAACTAGAGGCTTTCTAAAAGGAGAACAAAATCATATGATGGTAGCCATGGTAAAATTATTAAGTTAGCTTTAGATCAGCTTATAATGAACTTTGCTTTAACCCACTAAGACTTAGATGGGTCCCTGAAGTAGGAAAAAAATAATTATGTGGTGGTAGCTAGAATAAAATGAATAAAATACACAAACTTAATTTAGCTATATGTCTGAACAGGGTACGCTTGTTATTTTTATCCTATCCATATCTGCATACTTACAGAATCCATATCTGTTGGTAACTCGTACTTCTATATACACATTATCAGTCATATTTGTGTTTGTGGACTTGGAGAAAGCTTTTGACAGAGTACCAACGAGAGTTATAGAGTGGGCCTTGAGAAGACAGAATGTGCCTGAGAGACTCATTTGCAGCTGTCGTGTCTCTCTATATTGATACAAGATCAAAAGTCAAGACAATAACAGGAACATCAGGAAATTTTGGAATAGGAGTTGGGGTACTCAAGGGTCAACACTCAGTCCATTTCTGTTTAACGTAGTAATGGAGGAGGCAACACGGGAATGTAGGGAGGAAGGCCCATGGGAATTGCTGTATGCTGATGACCTAGTGCTGACAGCAGAGACTAAGGAAGAAGTGGTGGAAATGCTTAATAAATGGAAAAATGGAATGGAGAAGTGGGGAATGAAAATAAATATGGATAAGACAAAGGTAATGGTGACAGGCAAGAAACCAGTAGAAAGAATTCAGTCAGGAAAATGGCCATGTGGATTCTGTGGCAGAGGAGTAGGAGTGAACTCAGTGTTGTGCACGGAGAGTAATAAGTGGTGCCATAGAAGGTGTTCAGGTCTGCAGAATTTGAGAGGAGTGCAAAATTTCCACTGCCCAGCCTGCATAAGAAGAGAGGCGGAGGGAGATGAAGCAGAGGATGCACTACAGGTGAATGGGGGCACACTACAGGAAGTGCAGCAGTTCTGCTATCTAGCAAATATATTGGACTGCGAAGCAGGGGTGGAGAGATCAGTCAGAACAAGAGTGGCGTCAGCATGGTTAAAGTGGAAGGAAATAGCTAGCCTACTGGTCAACAAACACATACCACTGACACACAGAAGTAAAATATATGAGGCCTGCATTAGGCCAGTATTGATATATGGTGCTGAAACATGGGCTTTGACAGATAGACTGATGAATGTTCTGAGTATTACTGATCGTAGAATGTTAAGATACATGGCGGGAGTGAGATGGGAGGACAGAGTTTTGAGTGAGGAGGTAGCCAGAAGATGCGGGGTGAAGGATCTCGATATCATCTTGAGGCAGAAGCGGCTTAAATGGTATGGTCATGTGAGGAGGAGTGAGGAAGGGAGCTGTGTGAGAACAGCAGAGAAACTGAAAGTGGTGGGACGTCGACTGCCAGGAAGGCCTAAGAAGACCTGGAAAAGTGTTGTAATGCAAGATATGGAAAAACTGGGTATTGGAGAAGATTTAATCCAGGATAGGAAGCAGTGGAGAAAAGCCATCGCACGTCTAACCCCAGTTTGAATGTGGGAACAGAAGGACGAAAAACGAAGATGATGATGATGATGATGATGAGTCATATTTTCATTGGTTTCAGAATCTTTATCATCATTTCTTCTTCAGCTGCCTGTTGGATAATGTAATTGGCAAAACAGTTTGTTACAGAAATAGTAACGCAGTCTCCAGTGTCAATGAGGATATGACCCTCTGTCATTCCAATTACCCTTCTCAGCAATACGTATGAGCCTGCCTTCAGTTCAACGTGCCATGAATCATACTTATTTTATTTATCCCTTGGGACTGAGCAGATAGTATGCTACCTGTAACTTATGCATTTTAAAGGAAAATGTACAGGGACAGAAGTGCAGAAACAGATACTGTTCTCTCACTGTATTAGCACAGAATGGGGTAACCCACCATCACTCATCAGGTCTGCTCATCCAGACAGACTGGGATTCCCTTACAACAACTTTATGTTGCAAGTAGTCCGACAGTTCTAACAACTCAGAAGGAAAGATTAATCTGTACAGAAGTAGTTCCTCTTTCCCAATGCATATCCCAAATAATACCACATCCTCTTCCTCTCCCTCTCCCTGCTGTATAATTATGTACTTGGGATACTGGATCAAAATGTTAATGATGATCTACTTAGATGATTTAGTTCTCTGCCCTTTATCCAATGTCATTCTATCCATCATTAAGTAAATCTGCACTTCCAGTACAGAGCCTAGAAAGTTTTGCTATGCATAAACGACAGAAGGTGGTTTACAGAAACCAACTATAATTAATCTACTTCCTTATGAGGAGGAACGTGCACAGGTATAATGTATAATCATAAAGCATATCATATTCACGGTAAAGTAAGAAAAAAAAAAATACAGAACACATTGGCCAGAGCAACAAGCTATGGCAGAAGGGACTTGGTAATTTACTGAGTAATGACAAGCACACATTGGATATGGACTGAGCAAGTAACGTTAACCCCTCATAGTAAAGTGACTTCCCTTTCAGTTTGTTCTTGCTGCTACCAGGCAATTTTATTCAAATTAAGAAAGACCTCTCACACTGAGGGAATTTATAATGCTGTATCTAACCCCTCCAGTTATAAAAGTCTACCCAATGAACCAGGCAACTTAATCTGGGAGGGGGCGGCCATGAACACATCAATGTCACCCTGTTCTCTGTCTATCATTAGCTGAATAAAATCATCAAGAGATGCCAAGAACACAATGGAAAAAGATTCCTTGGACTGAATGGGATTTGAGGAAAGTGGCACAAAAAGTTGACATATACAACACATACATAACTCAAGAATCTATATACCTTCTAATTACAAATATCGTAATGTAGCAAACTAAGGGGAAGATATTGCACAAGACATCTAATAAGTGGCAAATTCAAACTTTTCAAACTTAGGAAAAATAAAGAAAAAAATTATCTGGTAGCTTTATTACTACACTGAACATGCCATCTCATCAAAGCAACAAGACATGCAACTACTGCAGTGGGTTGAGGTGGTATGAAATTAATCAGTGTAAAATAAGGCAAAACACACTAATTGCAATCATAAAGCTGAGGCTACTAACTAAATCACACCAACTGCCTGGTACAATGACCAAGCGATTATCAAGATATCTGTTACACCATTAACACTTCCAGTCGAACACATCTCAGTGTGAAGTTTTCATCTGCATTAAGTGTGAAAATCTCTATATTTCAAGCTGTTTCAAGGTTTGTTTGTGATGATACTACTACTAAGCTAGGGAAGTACAAAACCTGAAGTGTGTGCTAAGAGCACCTGATAACAATCCCTGAACCTCCTTGGTAGTGTCTGCTGCGGAATTTTTATCCTTAAGAGAATACACAGGATACAGCCAGCCAAAACTCAAAGTGTTAATCATCAAGACTCAAACTATGAGGAAACAATGTGCAATACAAATACCATAAACACTAACAAACTGTGAATTTCTTTAAAATAATTATGTATACCACAATCTGATGAGATGAATGAACTTTATCCATTTTAAAAAAATAAAATAAAATGTTGATGGTAACTTGTCAATCACACTAAATTCAGATATCCTTAATTCCACAATATTATGGTGAACCTCAACACTAGTCTTTGTACTGATGAATCATTAAAGCATGAAACAAAAAAGCTTACCATCCAAATATTCTTAACTTTTACACTGTTGGATAAAAACCTCAATTTATGTAACTAATGCAATACATTATAGGAAACACAGAACACCTGTTGTAACAGACTTCCTTAATAGGGCATAATTTTGCCCCACAATATCAATAAGAATTATTGTCCTAACTGCAACAAATTTTTCAATATACTGTAGCAGCCGTGGCTCAGTGGGTTAGAGCGCTCCGCTCTGGCCGTAGGGTCGGAGGATCGAATCCACCCAAGGGTCATTGGTAGCCATCAGGAAGGGCATCCGGTCATAAAATGCTACACGCTCCAATCCAAAAAGGCCGACGCATGCAAGCATGTTACAGCCTTCAAAAACTAAACGAAACGAAACGAACTGTACGACACACCTGTTTCTTGGCAACAGCTTATTGTACTCAATGACCCTTATAATCATGACACTATAGCACTCCAGAAACATTTTCAAGCAATTTAATTCAAATATTTTCAGATCAGGGTGCACTCTTGTTAATGACTCTCCAGTACAGTATGAAAGGACTTGTTAAGCACAAGAACAACGTGAATCCTAGTTGACTGTAATGGACATATATAAATATATGTATTATATATATTACACTATAATGCTACGGTTGAATACATGGGCTAGCAATCCTCTTTCGCTGATCATAAACAAGATTACATCCATAATTCTTTAAAACTGCCATTACTTTACATAATCATGAACTGCGGGTGACAGCAATAGTTTTTAATTTCCTATGTTTGTCTGAAAAATGCCTTTCTAATGACCTGTAAATTTCAGCATCTTGTGTAACACTTGCAATTAATTCTTCTGGGAAAAAAAAAATGCATTATGAGGCAATAATTCAGTGGAGCATTAATTCATTTAATCTAATGACATAAGGACGTCTTTTTCTACACTATTCCGGATGATGCCACATAATTTTATTCAGCTCTGATAAGGCATAGGGTGAATGGGTTAAAATCCATCTCAACCCCTTCAGCCCAAGGATATGTTTCTAACTTTATTCAAGTTCATGCCAAATGGTGTTACAGAGCTTAGAAGAGATGTATTCAGTCTGAAGGGGTCAATAAATTATCCCTCAAAAGACTGCAGACTCTGCAAGAAAATTTTCATTCCTTATGAATAAGATGGTTACAAAGTACAATGCACTCAACAATATTTGCTGGTACTCATTTGTACTCATTAAGTTAATAATGCTACTGTATACTAAAAACAATAATTAAATGAGTGGTTAACACTGATACTACAGTATTATATTCTGTATACTTATGTCTTAAATAGTAAATTATAAAAAAACAGCCCTTCACCAAACAGCAAAAGCACTATTATACTGTTAGTACGTGGTATCTAATTCTAAGCTCTGCAGATATAACAATCAAATACAGTACAATGTACTATCTGGTTTAAATGTCTGATTTGCTCATACCGATTAAATATACCCACATACTGACACACAATTTCAATCCTGTATAATGGAGATAATTCACACAGAAAACAAGCCAATTGAATCTGTAGAGTTACCAAGCCAAGGCATATCATAAACAGGCAGATTACATCTTCAGGAATATGACAAGCCAAGTTAATTTCAACAATACCCTAGCTACTACTCCACGACAGTATATATATCTAAAACAGGGTTATAACTTGATACATAGTGTAATAAATCTCTCTGGCTGAAAAACAGCTTTATATTTCAAAACATTAAATTTCAAAGCAACACTCTCAATACCATTCACAGTCCACTATATCCCACTACAGCCTTTGTTACATGCACCATCTGTGCTATAGGTTGTGGCAGTTTAATATTACATGGCTGTAAAGAAGTTTTTATTCATTATCTATATAGACAACTCACTCATCTTCAATGCTATCCTGTATGCAGAATCTTATTCATTTTGACCATCCTGCAGTGCATCATATGAAATGTAAAATACTGTAGTTGGTTCTAGGGGATTCCATATTCAGTTCAATGGAACAGCAAATATTTAGGAAGCCAAATATCCTACTGTGTGTAATCTTACAATGCATAACAAAACATTCACTCATGCATGACTCTGTATGCCCAAAAAATGTTGAGACATGAGGGTCTACTAACCACCCTGGCCTCGGATCGATCCCATCACACGGTCAACATTTAAGAGAGTGCAGAATATGTCCATGTTCTCACATATTCACACCTCCCTGAAGTTTCCTCAGTTACATAAGCAGATTCTCACTCACTAATATTGCCACACTAACAAAATAAATTTCACCTTCCACCCTAAACCCATATGCATATTACAAGTGGGGTTGGGTCAGTTATCTGGACAGAAAATGGTGTTTCTCAGCCCTATGAATCAGTTGCCCTTCAAGACCCCAAAACAATGGCTTGAACAAGTATACAAGAGCTGCTCGTCCATGTCATGCATAAACAAACAGGCCTACTCGTAAACTATTCATTCATTCGCTATACTACTGGACACGGTAAACATCAGAAACGGTAATTCAAAATACATGAAGTTACAGGGGACTCTCTAAATATAATAATGTTAAACCTAAGAGCCCAGATTTTATCTATGACAACAATGTAACATTAAATCTATCCAGATGGGTAAATTTCCAGGTACATTTGTTCAAAAAAAAGGTATTTCCAATACTACTGCCTGACAATTCTTGGACTCTTGATCCATTTCCTGAGCATACAGTGAACTCTCACATTTGGCAAGTTTTATTTGGCGGAATCACTTTTGGCGATAGGATGGGATTGTACACAACACTCTAATTTGGCGCCAGAAATCTCACATTTGGCGAGCTGTTTAAAATAAAAATATACTGTAACAGTATTTTAGTTTATGCCGATTAATTTGAACAATTTTTTTTATCAATCCAAATTAATTTCAACAAAATTTAGTTTGCATTGTGAAATTCAAGTCTTGTCTTCTCGAACCTTTTGAAGTTTCCAGAGACCTTTGTTTACACTTCTCTGCCAGTCACCATCACATGCGATACACTTCTCTGTCAATCACCATCACGTGTGCAGCATTCGTCTGTGTTTTATTGTGATTCCTACCTGTGCTGAGGACTTGAGAACACATAATGGCTGATGAAACACAGAAAGGTGGAATGGGTGACCGTGGCAGACCACCAAATCGCCCAGTGTGGAGAAAGGGCCAAAATGTGAGTACAGAGTTGGGAAGAAATTCAACAAGTACACTTTGCAGGATAAAGAGAAAATTATCAAGATGTTAGATCAGGGCCAGAAAACAACCAGTAATGTTATAATCAGGGCCAGAAAACACCCAGTAATGTTATAATATAGGTGGAAAATCAGTCCAGTCATGCATGCCCAGAACCAATTTAATTTTTTCCCATTAGTTATTCAGTTCAGATTTGGCGAATTCCAGTTTGGCGAGGTTTTTTCGCACCTATTACTCACCAAATGTGAAAGTTCACTGTATACTGTTTGTTGGTGGCCACAGCAACATTTAAGTTTTCATTTCTATACTTATTCAGGAAAATTACCTTTCTACTGAACCCAAAACTTGTCAAATTATGCTATCCTTAATCTCCATTTGCAACTGATATTATATACTGGCCATTTAGTTACCACTTACAGTATAAACTTCATGAAAAAGACAACTGGAACATATGACGGGCATGTGCCTATAAAATAAATCATCATCATCATCAAATCCTGTGTTGCCCCACAAGGAATGTAGGAGCCCAGGGCTAGGCAAGATGGTCCTGACATTTAAGATGAGAGCGACCAACTTCACTCATCCTTGAGTGGCACTACGTGAGCAATAAACCCTAACCATCCCTTAGATATAAACCTTAGGCTCAAACCAACTGGAGCACCTTAATTACCCACTAAACCTCCAAGCGCCATAATGTGGTTATATGGTTATCACCCAGTGTCGTAAATTGTTTCCTGGTGTACAGGAAACCATTTGGCTTGTTACTCAGTGTAGTCACCCACAGGCAGAAGATAGAGGAAAGAATGAAGGAAACAAAGACAGAAGAGGGAGTGCAGAGTCACCCACAGACATAAGGAAGAGGACAAAATGAAGGAGAAAAGACAGAAGGACGGAAGGAAAGACGGGAGGAAAGGAAAATCACCTGAGAGCAGCGCTACATCAATTGAGTGGATGGTGAGTGCCCCCAGCTAACACTAAAATAAAAAATGCTAACATTAAATACTGCCAATATAATGATGGGAGCCATATATATGGCTCTCTTTGAAGAAAGCATTCAGTGATATCTGCATAAGAATAAGGACGGAGATGAATCACCATTTAATCTGATTAAGAAATCACAGATCTATGGAATGTTGGGTCATATACAACCAATGCAAATAAAAATATTGCAACCATGTTCAGTATTTTATAACCAGTAAAACACCAAATTGATAGGCAGCAAGAGAAAACATCAAAGGCACACACTACAACTATTAACAAGACTTACATAAAACATAATACTCCCTGTACATCCACATATAAATTATAATTAAGATAAGTGTTAGATTTGCATCACATGAATCAGCACCATAAAAATAAATCAGCACTATGATAAAGCATAATGCATTTTGCAATGCAGTTTAACTTCACCGGAAAGCCTTGTCCATCCATCCATCATCCAATCCTATGTCGCCCCACAGAGAAGCGAAGAAGCCTGGGGCTAGGCAAGTTGGTCCTGACATTTAAGATGAGACTGACCAGCCTCACTCATCCCTGAGTGGCATTACATGAGCAATAAACCCCAACCATCCCTTGGATATAAACCTTCACCGGCTCAATCCGACTGAAGAACCATAATTACCCACTAATCCACCAGGTGCCAAAATTTGGTTATATGGTTACCACCCAGCATACTAAATGGTTTCCTGTGTCACTCAGTGTAGAGTCACCCACAGGCAGAAGGACGAGGAAAGAATGAAGGAAAGAAATACAGAAAAGGGAGTGTAAAGTCACCTGTAGGCAGGACAAGGAAAGAATGAAGGAAAGACACAAGAGGACTGAAGGAAAGATGGATGAAGGAAAGGAAAGGGAAGACACCTGAGAGCAGCACTACACTGAGTGAGTAAACTTGAACAAAATAGCACCACTATTGTACATACTGGGAATATGTGCATTGACCTAGTATTTTGTAATATTATATGATATATATTTATCACAGTTACATATAAAAGTCGAGTCATGTAAGTATCCCCATTTCTTTTCTTTTTTTAACAACAGAACAGAGGAAGGAAAAACAAATGAAAAAAAACTAATCCATACATCAGATTACTGGCATCCTCCATTCATAAAGAATCTGTTGGACTTTTTTTTTTTTTTCAATAAGTCTGACTCTGGGCATAGGCTTCACAGCCCAGTAGTCCTCCTACATACCATACACCTCTACATGTCACCACTTCGGCGCTAACACCCACCGTCCATATTGAATACATGCTAGGGCTGTCTCATACAGGACTAGTGTATCGGTATTAGCAGAGGTATTGTTACGACGTGTCGACGGGTTTTCTGGCTGATCAGTAAAGTCCGATTTAATGAAATTCAAATCCTTAAACTGTTCCCTGTCCCAGTGGGGATTTGAACCTGGGTCTGGTATGAATGCAGGCCACCTCTCTACCGACTGAAGTTTGGGGGGAAACAAATTCAGGGAAATGAGTTCCAGAAAGATGCAGTTCGGGGAATAAAAGAATTCTGATAGGCAGAAGTTCTGCAATATGGCGGTGTGACATTCCAGTCATGAGCGCTACCAGATGCCCATGTAGCATGAGGGAAGGCACAGAGAAGTGGCACACTGGACACAACTTCGTCTAAGCATTTGCCATAAAAGTATCCGTAAAATAATGAAAGGGAGGCAACATTCCATCTTACCCGTAGGGAAGGTAGTTTATTTGTAATAGCAGGATTATTAATAACTCCAACAGCTCAGGTCTGAATTCTGTCTAGTTGTTTTAGTGCAACCTCTCCACCTCCATTCCACGAGGGTTGGCAATATTCGAGCTGAGAATGCACGACTCTTTTAAATCACAGCTAACTGCTATAAATGAAGAAAATCTGTCAGCATTCTGTTTGAGTGATAAATAAAATGTGTGCTTTATCAGTTTATAAAACAGCAAGCAAAGCATAACCATTAAGGAAAGTGGTGAGGCCCTAGCTGCTGCACAGGAACATCAGTTCACCGCACGGAACGACCTTCCAGGGGCGGTTGCTTGCCTGCGGTTCATGGATCTGCTTAGCCAGACAAGCAAGGGTCACTCAACATCAACAACAACTCTGTGTAATACAGATGTAATGTATTTTTCTTTTATCATAAGATCAAGTGCAACAGCATTAACTGATGTCATGCACAATCTCATTACGTAAAAATAATAACATAGCTGTAAAATACATACAAAGACAAACATGCTATGCTATACAGTATATTATATGGTGCACTATCAAAACATCAGTGATGCTGTCCAATTAACAGTTTTACAAGTGTCCTTGAATTCAGTTACCACAAGTACAAATGTATAATCAATTAATACATATTTACAATTAACCAAGTTAAATTTGCATGATTGTCTAAAGGATATTGCTCACAATCCCATACCTGTATTAACATTTGAGCTCTCTTTTTTTATAAAAATATTTTCTTGCTTTCCAACAGTACCAATAATAGTAGGGGCACTATCGTATCTCTATTAGAGTATTTAATGACAAGCAACAGGAAATAGACACTTTCTGCAATATAACATGCACACACACATACACATGAATGCATAAGTCCTCTCTCACTCTCTTATCTACACCCAAATCCACAAAACCACACATATATTAAGTACTACATCTTGGTAAATATACAGAGGTGCAGCTAGACAGGTGCTACATGCCTTCCATAATGAAAAGGTATGTAAGAAGAGGGTTAAAAAGAGCAGTGACCACCATGAAAAAAAGTTAGTCAACCCCTGCCAGGTTGGTTCTTTGTATGGTACTTTACCTCCCCTGCATCAGTGTTTTATAACCAATGTACAGGTAGCTTTCTATTTAAACGGGTTTAAATTACATGTTTGTAAAATAACACAACGTAAAAAATCTGTCTTTTTGTTTACAATACATGTTTTCACCAAAAAAAAAAACAATATTTAAGAACCAACGAAACTCGCACCATGGGACACTTCATTCTGCGGCCACCAGAGGTCTCATACTGTTTTCCCGCACAGGAGGAAGAAAAATGCTGCCAAACACACATTCACTGTTGTCCCAGCTTCGTGTCAACATCACAGTGTAGCCTCAACAGTGTTTTACACCACTTTTTGTTGTGATGTGAGCTGCCTATACCTCTCCTCTCTACCTGCACAGTGTGTACATAATTCATATGTAATTAAAGGTATGGAATTATAGTATACCTGTATTTTATTTGCCATATAGTACAGTACACCAGACCCTCAACATTCGCGAATTCCACTTTCGTGGCCCCCGCACATTCGCGGTTTGTCCCTCATGGAGCCAAGACTGAATTTAATGGGTATGATTGCAATAATCTGGGGTATATATGTAGCTGATGACTTGCCCACACTCACATACAAACAAGTTATCAGCTATTTGTGATATTTTATGCTACTTTCAGGTCCCAGATATGGTTTATTAGGTACAGTATGTGAACACTTAATCACAGGGGGTGATTTGCAGCTGTAGAGACATTTACAGGAGGTTGCACCAAACATTCGCGGACATTCCACTTTCGCAGGGGTCTGTGTCCCCTAACCCCCTCGAATGTGGAGGGCCTGGTGTACTTTAGAAATCTCCCAGAACCTAACTCCTTCACTTAACATGTATTCTTATGGGAATATTATGTTTAAATTACACAATATTCAAATTAAACGACTTCTTCTGGGACATAATACAGTACTTGCGTATATCGAGAGGTATCTGTAAATTGTACCTCACGAGGTTTACAGCATGGCCCGCGCAGACCTTCACTGAGCCCCATACAACGTCTGCAGCTTGGCAAGGGTTAAAGATAATATATCAAACCAGGAATGTTGGGGTCCTGGGCTAGGCTACTTAATCCAGACACTAAGGGCAAGACAGACTAGTCGCTTGCTCCTGAGCAGTATTATTTATACATAATGAAAAAAAAAAAAAAGTTGATCTTAAATTTATGAACATTAATCTTCCTGGCAGTTTTGTCAGAATACAAAACTCTGTGAAGGTAAGTTTTACCAAATATGATATTAAGAAAATTTTTTAACTCCTTGGTTGCAACATACCTTGCAGTGGTTACAACTATTTCTGGTAGCATACTACACACCACTCGGAATCCAGCCCTGTTATATGAATCTTATCGGATCTAGTACAACGACAAATAACTCCTAATGCATGACAAGCGCAACAGATTGTTCAAGATCTTTGCCTCTTGCTCACTGATAACCACACTCACAGTTACCCTTTTGCAGTTACAGATCATGTATCTCATGATCAATCCTTGCACGCCTCCACTTCCTGTGGCATCCAAATGGACTAGAAGATCTCAGAGATAAAGAATTCATTAAGTAGTGCTTGATGATGCCTACTACCAGTGAACTAAGCGAGTGACAGAGGGTTCGAAAAATGTGAAGAATTACCAAAGCATTACCAAAGTATGAGATGACCATCCCTCCTATGCATGCATCCTCATACAACCAAAGCTACCTAGCCATCAAGTCTACTCTCTCCCTTACTCTATTCAAGTAAAGCAAAATACTGTTCCTCAGTGATTCTCATAATGAAGTGGAAGAAACTGTTGCCGAGTCATGATAATGAAGATGATGATGATGGAGGTTATAGCATGGTGTGATCAGAAAGTTCTGACAATGATACTGTATCGTATATAAATGCTCCAACTTGCTTGCATGCATCGGCCTTGGTCACCTAATGGCGGCCCTCCACACTGCTTGATATCTGGCAGCCTCCCTATTCAGTCCCTTATCCCTGAGGTCAAACTATATAACCTCATCCCAGGTCTTTTTCAGTCTGCCTCTATGTAGACTGACTGACTCTCTCTGCATACATTCTATGGAAATTATGCACCAGTAAAACATCCATTTTTCTGGACCTGTTGGCACCCTGAAATCACTTCTAACAGGTATGGGGTAACCTTGGTGTTCAATCAAGAACGGTTTCCCATACTGGGGATATGTGTAGCACTGAACCCCCAATATTAATTTTTTTAAAAATTCTTACCTTAAAAATTGTGCATTCATGAAAGCAGGTATGTAACTGTTAACCCCTGAATTTCTGAAAACAACTTATGCATTCAGATCTGTACATACTGTATTGTACAATCCTACTCATCACTGGGAAACATCCCATGGCTGAAGGGTAAAGAAACTAACTAATGACCCATACACTTTGGCTGATGACTATTTCAGCCTGACTAACACCTAACAATGATAGCCATCAATGAGAAATCGGGGGCCAAAGGGTTAGGCCAAGGCACACCAATGCATTACTAGTCCATTAAACTGTAGACCGATTGTACAACAATAACAACATGATTTATATAAAAATATCTCATCCAGTCCTTTATTGCCCATTTGGAATATAGGAGTCTGGGGCGAGGTAATAAGCAACATAATCCATAACCATCCATCCATCATTTAAACCTGTGTTGCCCCATGAGGAGCATAGAAGCCCAGGGCTAGGCATTTTGGTCCTGATATTTAAGATGAGAGTGACCAACCTCACTCATCCCTGAGTGGCATTACATGAGCAATAAACCCCAACCACCCTTTGGATATGAACCGACTCAGGCTCAATCCGGCTGGAGCACCTTAATTACCTACTAAGCCACCAGGCACCATAGTTTGGTTATATGGTTACGACCCAGCAGAGTAAATGGTTTCCTGGTATACAAGAAACCATTTGGCTTGTCACTCAGTGTAGAGTCACTTGTTGACAGAAGGATGAGGAAAGAATGACAGAAAAAAAGACATGAAGGAGGGAAGAGAGGAGAGGGCAGCCACCCGATAGCAGCACTACGAGTACATCAATTGAGTGGATTGTGAGCGCCCTCCTTTACAATACAAGTGGATTCACCTCAAATTCACCAAAATATTTATGAGTCATCATCATCATCCTAACCTTAATTCCCACACAATGAAAGTTTACAAGTAAGAGGTGTACATAACTCTTCAAGGCTTGTACAGTTACTTAATCTGATACACTAAATCATCTTCATTCTGGCCCTCCCAGTTGTCTGGTACTGTGTATTGTACTCTTCATGTACCTTCACATTAAACAAAATTTCAGTATGTGGACATAATGTCTTCCCATACTAGCCACATATATGCTATGTTGTAAAGTGGTTGGCGTGGCAGCTGAACATACTGATGAGATAATCCTATTGCTCAGCAATTGTTTCATGCAGCCTTGTACTATACTATCACAATCAAAAGCTGCTGATAATCCCCTGCCTGCTGACTGTTTACAAACATTTAGTCACCAGAATGTGAGAATAATTACACTTCCTTCTCATAATTTTGTGTACTTCATACTACTACATACCCAACACATAAGTTTTTCATACAAAACCATGAACTGCCATAGCCATCAGGGTACTATCAGTAAAATTTTAATTGTGGTAACATCTATGGACATGAAGCAGGAAGTGTAACGCAGTGTTTTCTGCTTCTTTTCTTTTGTGCTCCCAATAAGAAATAGAAATAGAAAAAGTCTTGCATTGGATCACACCATCCTATCATAACGTGGGAAGCTGGGTTGGGCTGTTGCTGCTGCTGCTGCTGCTGATAGTGATTGATAACTATTTTCTTTCTTGGCAGCTAAACATTTCACATTAAACTTACACCATCTTAACTACTGGTAAATAAATACTCAAACTGTTATACAAAATTAAACAAGTAACCAACAAGAAACAACTTAGGAGTCAACAGCTTAAACACTGACCTATACGTGAAAAGAAATTCTAAGATACTTTTATAATCACTTCAAACTGGAATCAGATTCATGACGCACATGACTGTAGAAAAACCTCTTACAGATAACAGCTTGGTCATGCAGCACTTGACTACAGAAACAACTCTTACAGATAACAGCTTGGTCATGAAGCACATGACTGCAGAAACACCTCTTACAGATAATAACTTGGAAGACAAACAAGCTTTACAATGAAGCAGATGAAGCCAGTATAAATACAGTGGTCATGAAAAATGAGCGAACTTCTTGTGGACGGATAATTAACCTGACTACTTCCTGCAGATGTTTCTTCAAAAATTATGCAGCTTAAACAATACCTTATAAAGTGATGTAAGTATTGAACTTTCAAGCTTCCAACTTTAACTGCCTTTCTCGATACAAATTAAAATGTTTAGCTTTGTATTGGCATTATCTGGTAAAAATTATAAAATTCAGGACTGTCTGATGGAGGAATTACATCAGTTTGATATATTAGTGTTATGAATAAAAGGTAATCTTTCTAATTAATGAATGCCACAGAGTATATCTGAATCAAATCACTACCATATGCATGTATGGTCAACTGGTCAACTAGTCTTACTACTCTTCAGTCTAAACTAGACTCAATAATCCAACAAATGGCCTGATAAAAGGCAAGATATCAAATTCTTTCATACATTCTGCATAGCCCTTATTGAAACAACTGCTCATCACCTCAGTCATACAACATTAACATAAATTTACAGCAAGAGCCACGGAAATGTCTTACAGTATATGAGGTGTTTAGTCAAATAACAGTGAACGTGCCAAATCAATGTTTTGAGATAAAAAGTGTTAAAAATTTGTTTTGCTCTAACTCATTAACCAGTAGCCCAATTTTAATAAACTATGTCTCAAAAAGTACAGCTGGTAAAATACTTAAGGACACAGAAGAATAAAGTACAAAATATATGATATATCAGGTTATAATGCTGTTCAGTTATTAACCCCATACCACAGTACTTCTATGAAAAAGAAAAAAAGCATAAATTAAAAATAACCACAAAAATGAAAAGGACAATCACAACCCTTGTACAATAGTACTGCATGTATTTAAGTACTGTGTGGGCGGGGGGGGGTGAGGATTAACAGTAGTCCAGTATATCGTCAATCTAGTGCTTTCCATTCTTCACTAACTTGTTGCAAATTAGGACCAGTGCCTCACTTGTCAGTTTCCACTGATCCAGTTATAGTCTATCTGTCTATCTATTGCCAGACACCTCAATCCCACACGGGGTGGCCACAAACAAATCGCCTCCATATCACTCTGCCCCCGCCATTTCACTACCACGCTCCCAACTCACACCCCCCTCTCTCATATACCTCTCCACTCCATCCCTCCATCTCATCCTCAGCCTCCCCCTCCCTCTCGCCCCCTCCACCTCACTCACATACACTCTCCTCGTCAGTCTTTCGCTCTCCATCCTCTCCACATGCCCAAACCACCTTAACGTGTTTCTCCTAACGCTTCCCATCACGTCCACAACCACACCACAACGCTCCTTCACTTCCTCATTTGTTAGTCTGTCTCTCCATGTGACTCCACATGCTCCTCTCAAATAGCTCATTTCCACTGCTCTCACTCTTGACTTCTGTCCTTCCAACAGGGTCCAAGCTTCACTTCCATATGTTAGAGTTGGTATCAAAATACTGTCATGTAACAACTTTTTCACTTCCATGCTCACCTCCCTGTTTCTTATCACTGCTTTCAACGAACCAGCAACCTTCCTTCCCTGCTGCACCCTTTCAAGCACTTCACCCTCCAGACTTCCATTCTTACTCATCACACTGCCCAAGTACTTAAATTCACTCACATTCTCCATATCCTTCCCATCCAATCTCACTGTACATTCACTGGCTTCACTTCTCTCGAAGACCATCACTTTACTCTTCCCTACATTCACCTTTACAGTCACTTTGTCATATAATGAACAAACTCTATGCTCACCTAAACCATGAATGCTGAGGAATGATGATCAACAAATATAAGTCACATTAGCATACTCAACACAATAACTAATCATATGTGACTTGCATGATTTACGGCTCATGACACGAGGTCGCTTCATAGAAACACTTTTCAAATGACTGGCAACGTAACTGTTCTGTCTGTTATACTCACTCATTGCCCAAAAATCTGTAAATGGATCACTCACTTTATCACTGCCCAAGGGGGTTGATACAGCCACACTTACAAGGAGGAATGATTTTCCTAGCTGGCACTTACTTTTTTGTGCTATGACTCACGTATGCTTCCCCAGCATTTTGTTTTTGCTTGGCAACTGCATGTTTCCAAGAAGATGGATCACGTTTTCGATTCTGCGTATGCTCAGGGACCTCCTGGTCATCATCACTTTGTAAGTCACTCATGTTGTGATGTAAATCACTGTAAATCTGAGGCAAAAACTAATTGATAAACCAAAAGTACGTCTGTGTGGCTTACAATGTAAACAGAACTGGGAAGGGCAAGATCTGGCCATACCCACCAGCCAACATACCCACAAAACATGGCCACTGATTGAATGTGAGTGTGATGTCATCATGAAACCCACCACTCACTGGCAGTCTGGAGGAGTGCTTGCTGGCATGTTCATCTTTCTTCCACTACAACTTTCCTCGGGAGAAACACAGACCACGTGTACCAATCTGCAGCATGTTAGGACAAGAATCTACCTTGCTGTATAGGACTTTTGACCATGATGTAAAGATGAACATACCACAGAAACGATTCCACTGGATGGAAAAATGGCAGACTAGTGTGTTGCATCCTAAATCTCAATTTTAGATATTTGGCACATTCGTTATTATTCGACTGAACGCCTCATATGATATGATACTGAAAGTTCTACCATTTGAAGCTTAGTAAATACACATACCAGAGTCCTGTACTTTAGTGCTTAAGTCTGGTGCACACTATTACTTTACTTGAAGTGTAGTAACCTCATGGTTAGGCTACAAGAGTTCACAACAGTTACAAGTGGGTGACTGAACCATGCTCCTAGCTGCATTACTTGGAGAACTATAAGGCATCTCTAAATATGGAAGAATTGTGAAATTCAGTATGATAGGTGGCTTTTTTGTTTTATTTTTACTACTGTATCACCAATTAATTTACTTTAACTTAGAGAATATTTCACAATGTAAAGGGACTTGAAACAATTTCCATTAATCCTTTCACTACTGCTTTTTATTATTATGTTCTTACTGCCACCATACAATTTCATTCAGCTCAGGAAGGAACTACTTCTCATAAAGAGGTGGAGGTGTAATAACTGGAAGACTTGATTTCAAAGCCATCTGAGATGAAAGGCATGCTATATAACTAGACTTGAATTCATATTATCCAAAATATTATACACAAAGCTCTTCATGCACCAAATCAATGCAAAACCTAACTATTTCTGTGATTCTGCAGACTTTTGTGTATTCTGAATACCACTGTTTCAGCACACACTTAAAACTAAACATTAATACAAGATTACAGTTTTCCCAACATAAGCAACGCTAAAACAAACAAGCAGTGTTCGATTAATCTGGAACTGGGTGGCACTACAGGCCTCAAGAACACATTTTCAACTCATGAATAGAAAATTTTTTTACACTAGAAGAAAGGAAGACTTCACTGGTGGTTTATAAGACTTAATTACTCATCTAAGGAAATATATCTAGTCAGGTCCGGTGAAAATACTGTAGTATGCTTACTGAGATCTGGTATACCATTGCTCATTAAGTACACAGTTAAATCATATTCACGGTATAACAACATCTGCCTACTCCTACGATGAGATTTTCATCGAACCATAAAGTATTCAGAGAAAACAACTGGCAAACAATTCCTAACTCTTAGAATATTCAGGTAAATCCCCACAAATTAAGCCATTACATCTGCACTTTTACTTGGCTGAAATAGAAAGTACTGTATACTGCATACATTGGGGGTTCACATAATCCCTAATAATAGTAAAAATAAAATATTCAAAACCATCAAATACGTATGCAGCGTTTCCACTAAATTTTGTTTCATCTAGAAACTACTCAAGAAATAAGGAAAATCATACAGGTCTCTAGGATGCCATCGTTACAATCGTATATATATTAGCCAACAAAAGCATCTGAACTCCATCACTAAGATGACATATTTTACATTTTATTCTTGCTGTCTCCAGACATTTTTTTTCATCTTAGGACAGATTTATTGTACTGAAGTAGTTTACATACAGTTATTGTATATAAACCCTACAGTTTACAAAGTCTCTCCTGAGATGAATAAAACTGCCTGGTAAGAGCACGAATAAAACTACAGTGCACAAGTATTGCACTACTACTACTACCGCATAAGGCTTGGCTCTACCTAGAAGTTAAAGAACACAGAAAAACACAATTTAGTTGAGCAGGGTACCTGGTCCAGGTTGTTTATCTCTAGGAAGTTCCCAGTCCATGCACCGACTGACTGCCATGCACCATCGCTCAAATCGCTCCTCTCGTTCTGTAGAATTCAAGTCAAAGAAATCTGTGTTAGATTAGCTCAAAGTTAAGTGTATGCAAACTAATATGGACACAAAAAAAGGCAACTATTGCCCTAATGTATCATTATTCAGTCACAAGCTAACATACTTCAACAGAAAGTTTTTACACATAGCTTTGGTTTTAAGGGCTGATAACTTTCTCTCTTATTGTGACTGTACTATGTAGCATCACCATTTATATCCATATTCATAATATGTGATTGAAGAAGGACTGGAAGTGTTTACAGTCTTTAGAATTAGAGTGAAAAGTAATACACACATTATTTTCATTGTCCTCCTGTTGCCTGCAGCCTACCTGGTGACAGAACAAACGAACATGAAATCAACAACCCTGGGGGAAGGCCACCATACTCTGAGACATCTTAACTGATGACAAGATGTTTTACACACTATCCTTAGCTCCTGAGGGTGTGTTGACTACACTTGCTACCTATTAAGACATCTGGTCATTGACAAAAGATAGCTGAATGTCTCTTCTTCAGACTGCCTTCACATTCACTTGTTATTGGTGAAGGAGAACTTGGCCTTGTAAGACCCTATTTTTTCCCATTCCACAGCATCTGTGAGGAGTGGAATAAGACATACCCTTTCTCCAAGTGGAATTGGGGAGGAGGAGGAGGAATTACAAGAAACTGTTACCTAGCAACCCAAAGTGTCCTGTTAGAAAAGTGTTTTGGTTTTAGCACTAACTATAATATTGTTACAGACATCTCTTGCTGTGGACTTTTAGACTGCACAGAGTCACCTGCAATGAAGTCAGGTTGCAGAGTTTATATGTGATTACTTGGGCTTGGACCTAGGAAGACCTGATGTTAGGGCACTGTTATTCAGATCATTTAAGGCTAGGAAACCACCCTAAATCATGGCACATTATACAAGACAGAGTAAACCTCTTGGAACCTCTAACATTTAAACCCCAGTGTGTAAATGCAGCACTGTTTCACTTGAGACTTCTACCACCCACACCACCATGTGCATGTAGTAAAACTCTTATCTTTCTATGTCCACATAACCATAATCCCAATAGAGGTGGCCATCTGACTTTGAGTTAGTTGTTTTATGGGGAGAGGCACTAACCCTCCGTCAACCTACTTGCCAACACGTAGGGAACATGTATGTGTTGGTTATGAGGTTACCACACAACACTGTAAATGGTTTCCTAGTATACAGAAAACCATTTGGCATGTCATTAAATGTAAAGCCACCTGAAAAGGAGAGAAGAGTAAGAAAAAGTGACATGAAAATTAGAAGACACAGGAAGAGAATACACATACACATTGAAAAAATAAAAAAAATAAAAAATTGGTTTTACGCCTGGTATCCCCGAAGGGTTAAGGCATTGCCCCTGGATAGAGGACTTCTGGATTGGAGCGTGTAGCATTTTATGACCAGATGCCCTTCCTGATGTCTACCAATGACCTTTGGGTGGATTCGATCCTCTGACCCTACGGCCAGAGTGGAGTGCTCTAACCCACTGAGCCATGGCTGCTACGTAATACACATAAACATATATATATATNCCTATATACACTGATGGTTCAAAAACCCCGGAGGGTGTTGGCTTCGCGATCCTCTTTCCTGACACCTTTTATCATTTTAGTCTTCCTACCTATGCAAGTGTTCTAACAGCAGAGTTATATGCCCTCTGGTTTGCGTTGCGGTATATTTGTCGTGCCTCCTCTCCCTCATTTGTAATATTCTCTGATTCATATAGTGCGCTATCCCTTCTTCAGTCACCTTCTGCTTCTCATCCTTTAGTCCTTCGTATCTTGGAATGGTTGTTCCGTATCTCCTCTCGTCATAAAACAGTCCAGTTCTGTTGGGTTCCAGGACATGTGGGCATCGCGGGCAATGAACGTGCTGATCAGTTGGCTCGCATGGCTGTTGCCAAAGATGCCTCTCCTTCCTTCCTCATTCCAGTCTCTGATTTTCTTCCTGCCCTAACTTCCTTCCTTCAGCACCGGTGGCAGTCTTGCTGGGACTCTATCACTAATAATAAACTACGTGTTGTTAAACCATCTATTTCTCCTTGGCTAACCCCTTGCCACTGTAAAAGGAGATGGGAGACTGCTTTAGCTCGTCTTAGAATTGGTCATACTAGACTTGCCCACTCATATTTGATGTCTGGTGGTCACCCTCCCCTCTGTACGCATTGCAATACCATTCTCTCTATACGTCATATTTTCCTCGATTGTCCTCTTTACACTGTACAGCGACGTATTTCCTTTCCTTTTTTGTCTTCCCTCCAGCGTCCTCCCCTCCTTTCAGATTTTCTCCGAGAATCATCATATTTTTCCTGTCATAATATCATGTCCTTCCTTACCTCTATTGGTCTTCTTTCCGACATCTAGCTCCGTTCCTGACGTCACCAACCCCATCTGTGATATGATATACTTTTTCCATTGACCCAATTTCTTCACAATGCCGTGTCTGTATTTCCGGCCCGACCAGCATACATAACTTGTAGCCGATGATCTGGCTTTGTGCTGGATTTTGGCACTAGGTACCTATTGTTCTTCTTCTATGCTGGGTGGCAACCATATAACCAAATTTTGGCCCCCTGGTGGTTAAGTGGGTAATTACAGCGCTCCAATCAGATTAAGCCAGTGATGGTTTTTATCCAAGGGATGGTTGGGGTTTAGTGCTCAAGTAGTGCCATTCAGGGATGAGTGAGACTGGTCACTCTCATCTTAAATATCAGGACCAACTTGCCTAGCCCCGGGCTCCTACGCTCCTCATGGGGCAACGCAGGGTTGGGTGATGAATGAAATATATATATATATACTACAGGTACATATACTGTATATACTCTAAGTCAACTGGCTTGTGTATATCTCTACTAGTGAGTGGGTGGCCGACTGCTGCCAGTACATGTGTACTCTGCCCCTCCAGGTGCCTCTCCCCCACCATACTCTGTCCCCATCTGCCTCTCCCCCACCCTCCTCAGTTGCCCCAGGTGGGCTTCCCACCCCTCTCCTCCCCACCTCTGTTCCAGCTAGCCTCTCCCCACACCCTCATATGCATGAGAGAGCCTGCCACACCACTCTCAGTGAGCTTGGTGCGCTTTTAAGTTCAAACATGCCTGGGAAATATTAAAACGTCCTCAGAAGCGAACTGGCGCTTGACAACTACACGTCTTCAGATGTGAACTGGCATCAGGGGGTTAATTTAGCTTGAAAGTGGGCTCTCCAGGCATAGTGGTTAATTCCCTCATATAAAACTCTTCATTCCAACAAATGTGAACTGGAAATCATAAATAATTTTTCTAACTTTTTATTTTTTATATTCTTATCCACAAATTTACAAGGCAATATAACTAATGATCAAACTCAATCTTTATCTCTAGGCACTTCCAGTATCATCATAATCAATATCCTAGCTTTGTTTTTGTTCAGTTTAGCCAAAAACAAACATCTATCAAAACAGAAGTAATATACTGACACAAAGTTACAGTGTGCTTTCACTCCTACCACACTCAACTCAATATGATTTTAACTGATTTGAGCTGCATCACACTATGCAATACAGTACTTTATATATAACAAGTACTTTCACATAGAAAATTCTTTGTCTCACCCTCAGGCATTATGGTAGGTGTGAAGTCATCTGTAGTCAGTGGCTTAAGCTTCGTGAGGTCCCAAACACCAATCCCATCAGCTGCTCCTGCAGCCATCGCTGCACCCAGAGCTGTTGTCTCCGTCATACTTGGACGAACTACAAGAACAAGAAGAAACTGTAAAAATCTGAGGAAGCTGTCAGGTCTTATAGAACTTGCTTAAGTATTAACTTGCATCAAAGAAAAACATGAGCTTACAAAAAATTACAGCAAAATAACTCTAATATGTTATGACTCCTTCAACAAAATGAAAGCTTTTTCATCATATTTCTCATACATTAAATAATGGTGGACCCTCTTTAAGGCAGAAAAGTAAAGTGACATATTTTCAAGTGAGTAAACACAACTCCAAGCAAGACACCCAGCACAGACTCAAAACCTCATCACTGTTTCTTTAGTTGCCATTTCTTCTGATCCATCCATCCATCCATCATCCAATCCTACATTGCCCCCTGGGAAGTGTAAGAGCCCAGAGCTAGGCAAGTTGGTCCTGACATTTAAGATGAAAGTAACCAGCCTTACTCATCCCTGAGTGGCATTACATAAGCAATAAACCCCAACCATCCCTTGGATATAAACCTAAACAGGCTCAATCTGAATGGGGCGCCTTAATTACCCACTAAACCACCACGCACCATTATTTAGTTATATGGTTACCACCCAGCATAGTAAATGGTTTCCTGGTGGACAGGAAACCATTTGGCTTGTCACAGTGTACAGTCACCCATAAGCAAAAGGAAGAGGAAAGAATGAAGGAGAGAAAGACAGAAGAGGGAGCGTAAAGTCACCCACAGGCAGAAGGACAAGGAAAGAATGAAGGAAAGAAAGACATAAGAGGAAGGAAGGAAGACATGAAAAGGCAGACATCCAAAGCAGCACTACATCAAGTGAGTGGATGGTGCGTGACACTCCATCCATCCATCTATCATTCAATCCTACATTACCCCATGAGGAGCGCAGGAGCCCGGGGCTAGGCAAGTTGGTCCTGACATTTAAGTTGAGAATGGCCAGTCTCACTCATCCCTGAGTGGCATTACATGAGCAATAAACCCCAACCATCCCTTGGATATAAACTTAAACTGGCTCAATCTGATTGCAGCAACTTAATTACCCATAAACCACCAGGTGCCATAATTGGTTAAATGGTTACCAACCAGCACAGTAAATGATTTCCTGGTGAACAGGAAGCCATTTGGTTTGTCACTCAGTGTAGAGTCACCCACAGGCAGAAGGAAGAGGAAAGAATGAAGGAAAGATAGACAGAAGAGGGAGTGTAAAGTCACACATAGACAGAAGGAAGAGAAAAGAATGAAGGGAAGGAAAAAGAGACAGACGATGAAGGAAGGAAGAACGGAAAGGGTAGACACCCAAAGCAGCTCTACATCGAGCGAGTGGATGGTGGGTGTCCCCACCTACCACATATCCCACCTAATGCTGCGTAAACTTTTTAAATGTTGAAAAATGAAATGGAAAGAAGGTAAATTGATGAATTCAGGTATCATATTATAGATATGCTTTATGATGAACAACCTGTTATGACAACCTTCTCTGACAATTAGTCTGCCTTAAAGGGGTTTTATTGTACAGTATTTCTAGATGATATTATTCAGCTTAGGAGCAACTTTTCAAACTAAAGGCAGTATACTGAGCCTTCACTGATCTCTTCACTACATGATTCCCCTCCTGAGCTGAATATAACTGTCTAGTAGCTATAAGAATAAAATTTATATGAACTCCAAGGGCTGAAGGATATATAAGGACACACCCACTGTCATACCTATCTATCTATCTATCTATCTATTGCCAGACGCCTCAATCCCGAACGGGGTGGCCACAAACAAATCGCCTCCATGTCACTCTGTCCCCCTGCCATTTCACTACCACGCTCCCAACTCACACCCCCCTCTCTCATATACCATACCATAAAAGGATTTTCTCATGTCATACCATAAAAAGGATTTTCTGTAATATATTTTCAGGAAAATATACATGCTGTAGTGAGAATTTACAACCATAATGTAATTCCAAGTACCATAAGTGTCTCTTAATATTAAAAAACTGGGTTAAAACTGTTTCATATTCCTAATAAACAGCTTTCACTTTAACTTGGCTTAAAACTGTAATCTCTCCATACTGAATGGTGAGCTGCAACAACAGGATAACACCAGAATATAATGCTAGTTATGCAGAGGTGCAGTGGAAAGGATGTAGAGCCATGGGAGCCTTTTTCCACCAGGGATCTACTTAAGTAAGCTGAAAAGGAATGAAAATCTGGGCCAAGTTAAGGAAAAATGGGTATGGAAGTAGTAGTGGTAGTAGCAGTACTTGCAACCTCAGACAAATCTGAACATGAGCCCAGTGGACTGTGGGCCAACAGTATTATATTTATTGAGTTTTTTCTAACATGGATGTAATTCTTCCACTCTAGTAGTATAGTGGTAGTTCCCAGGCTCATCCAGATTTAAACCCAGTGGACTACAGGCCAAAGCTGCCCATCTCCTGCAGTCCACCATCCTGCTTTTACGGGAAAAGGAGGGAACTGGGGGATGCTTGTATAACTGGGCACTGGAGTCACCTAGTTATATCAGTGTCAACACATGAAGACATCCCTCACAAGCACCTTCCACTTTAATCAAACACCAAATACAAAAATCAGGTATTGTTCACTTACCTACAGGAACACCAGCAAGGTCTGCTTGCAACTGCATCAAGGTATTATTGACTGTCATACCACCATCAACTTGCAGTTTGTTGAGAGCAATTCCAGAATCTTTTTGCATAGAATCCAATATTTCTCGAGTCTGGAAGCACACAGCCTCCAGCACAGCCCTGGCTAAGTGGGCTCCAGTGCTGCCCTGAGTCAAACCACATATTGTCCTGTTGGCCAAAATGAGTAGCTACAGGAAGTCCTTGTTATAATTATTATGAATGTTTTTTCCCCAATCCCTTTATTGTAATTAAGCCTACTGTAAAAAACAACAAGACTGCCAATTAATTACACTGACACCTATTAAGATTTATGAATTTTGAAAATCTAAAGTACAGTACCTGTTGTACAAATAAAGTTCTGGTATTAAGGAGCACATCCATGTCATATAACAAGGATCTACAGTAAACAGGAAGTCCTTGACTGAAGATGCCTTTTCATGTTCATTCTGGCTATTTAAATTATACAAATTTAATGATGCCTTACTTTCTCTTATGGAATTCTCATTCTGAGGTCGGCCATGGTACAACTGATGCCCTTATGTGAATGCTAAATAAGGAACAATGAATGATGAATTCTAACTACAGTCTCAGTTTTCACCTCTGATAAGACTTACAGCATTAAATGAGAGAGAGAGAGAGAGAGAGAAAAAAAAAAAGGACATGCGTGTATACAGTACTGTACCATTTCTTGGGAGGTCGGGCATGATAATCACATTAAGAGATACTAAATAATTGTTGAGTCTAAGGCAGATCTTTGTATGCGGCATGTTACGAGTGTAATGCTATATGGTGGTGAGACCTGGGAAGTAAAGGAAGATGATATTTTCAGGCTCAAATGTATAGATATGACAATGAGCAGGTGGATGTGCAGTGTGTCCTTAAGTGCGACGCCTGGGAAGCTAGGTTTACGATGGAAGCGTTAAGAGGTAGGATGAGACTGGAGTGTACTGGTGCTGTGATGAGGAGAGGTAAATTGGGATTGTTTGGGCATGTGGAGAGAATGGGGGAAGACAACTGGGTGCAGAAAGTGAGAAGTGTTAACGTTAAGGGTAGGGTTGTAAGAGACAGACCGAAAAAGACCTGGGACAAGGTCATCGAGTGTGACCTCAAGGATAAGGGACTGAAAGGGGAGGCTGCCAGAGATCGGGCAGAATCGACAGCCACCATTAGGTGACCAAGGCCAATGTATGCAAGCATGTTGGAGCCTTTAAAAACGATACAAAAACGAAGGCAGAGGCATCGCTCTTAGTCTGATGATTGGAACATAAATTCTAGAAGGCTTAACCCCACAGCTGCATATAGCACTCTGAGAATGCCGATCGGTAGACTGCATCGTCCATTCCGGAGGAGACGCATGAAATATCGTGAACTTCTCAGACATTTTTTGCACCTAATGCATGCTTATGCTTGATGAGCGGGTTGCAAATCGTCAGTGTGGAGTGTAAACTTTGTCTGACTAAAATGTTATCATGTTTAGTTAAGTAAAGTGGGTCAAAACACATGATGAAAATAGGGTTTTTTTAACCAGTTTTCCCACACCATGGACACAAGAAATGTTTAGGGCCGCCGCGGCCTAGGGGTTATAGAACTACCATCCATCCATCCATCCATCATCCAATCCTACATTGCCCCATGAGAAGCGTAGAAGCCCAGGGTTAGGCAAGTTGGTCCTGACATTTAAGATGAGAGTGACCAGCCTCACTCATCCCTGAGTGGCATTACATGAGCAATAAACCCCAACCACCCCTTGGATATAAATCTTCACCCTACTCAAATATTAATCATGTCCGTAACTTCTAGTGTGATACAGATGGTAAATACATCACAAATGTATAAATAATACATTAGAAGAAGGAATGCAGTGTGCATGACTAGTCTGATTCAAAGAAGTGACACTATACTGTACTTTCATTTTTAAAACATCTTCAATTTTTGTACATAATCAGTAATATCATATGCTGGTTCTGGCATATGGTTTAACTTCCAGTCCACAGACCACAGTAGCTCCACAGCCAACCTCAATATGTAAGTAATATATTTTTTAGCAGGTTATTAAATCATTTAAATTTCTATTTACAAAAGTTAATAATATAACTATGATCAGTTACAAAAAATTATTTGGGGTGGCTGAACCTTTGATACTAGACATATAACACTCCAGTCACAGCACTACTGACTGATACTTTACCTTGTTTAAAATCAAAGCACACGAACTAAGAACTTACATCAAATAGGTTCTGTATACTGATCATTCCCATTCTGGAGGCAACACAGTTCAATGCAAACCACATCAAGCTATCTTAAATAACAGATTTAGTATTAAACACTGGTTACTGACATCTAAGAATAAATAAACTTACCCACGAGCATCAGTGCGCCAGTATGGAGCATATAAACCCGAGAAGGCAGGAACAAAGTATACACCCCCTGAGTCCTTCACAGTTTTGGCAAGCGGCTCAATGTCTGCAGAGGTCTTGATAATATTAAAGTTGTCCCGAAGCCAGCGTACAGCTGCTCCCGCAATGGCAACTGAACCTTCCAGTGCATATATAGTTGGGGCATTCTTGCCCAGCTTATATCCAACTGTGGTGAGAAGTCCATGCTCACTCATGACAATCTGTTCTCAAAAAGAAATTATAACACAGCTAATTGCCTGTCACTATCAATGACACCCTGTTACCTCTCAGATTTCCCTTTCACAGGGTGACCATGACAAAAAGCTTCTCTAAACCATTCTGTCCTACACATTTTTCTTACTTTCTTAACCAATCTTATTTTGTTTTCAACTCATTAACCTACAGTATAAATTGTGTAATTCTTTTTTCCCATAAAAAAGTCTTCTTGCGCAATATTACCAATTACCATGCTGTCTAACATTCATACCTATATACCTTTCCCATGCCTTGCTCTGCACAGCGAAGTGGTGTATCATACGGGGAACATTGGTTCACTGCACGGGATGGCCCTGCAGGGACAGTCACTTGGCTGAAGTTTACTGGTCCACCAAGCAGTCAAACCACTTGGCTAATCAAGTGGCCAAGTGACACTGCATTTCAAAAAAGCCCGACTTGTAAACATAAAAAATTCTATTTTTTCTTGCAGTACTTGACAACATAATCTTTACCACACTTCAAAATACAAAGAAACATAAGACTTCGTTCAAGAGAAGATTACTGCAATTCATATCACTGAAATTTAAAACACATCTTGATATCAAACGTCAAGCTTCACATACATGAAGCTACGCAAAACAGCTCAGGTGGTATGGTACTCCTCACTCTCAAATACTAATACGAAGTAATAACAGAGCAAATAATGTGGGCATTTATTTATATTTACTTAACAAAAATCTGATTCATGAGTCTGCAAGGGATGGCCTCAACAAAAATACCATTGTATATTTGTACTGACAATGATGACGTCTCCTTTAATGACACACAGCATTCACATACATGCTCCAAAACTCTGTCCTTCCACTTCATTCTTTGTTTTTCTCCTTTCATCCATATTAAAGTAAAACAAACTCTCCCAATCAGAAGAAAGCAATTAATTCCTACAATCCAATGACAGATATATTTTAAATTTTATTCTTGCTATGAACTCATTTAATACTGAGGAGATGTTTCACAGTACAGGGACCGGGGGAGGCTATATCTAACCCCTGCAGTTCAGAAAGTCGCTCCAGATGTAATTGTCTGAAGGATGCAAGAACACACTTTTAATAAAATGTCACTGGACTGAGAGGGTTAAAGGTTTCTGTAGTGTCCCTCCAACAAAAAAAAAAAAAAAAAGTGTACTGATGACACCCACTACAAGGTTTCTCTGTCAACCATATCATAAACCTTCTTTAGACTCATGAGGAGAACATACAATTTCCAGCTCTGCACTGAAAGGAATTTAACACACATTATCAATTTAATATCAGAAATCCAGAACTCTCTTAAAGTATAGGTACAACTTTGGACATGAATATTGATCCACATTTTAGATAACTATGAAACTCTTATGCAATGTTTTGAGAAGTCTGTTGGGCTCCAAAGATCACATTACTGAGTTCTGAAAGTTTTTTCTCACTCTCTTGTTACTTTCTGTCAAGGTGTGCATTGATAGTTATGACCTAAACTGTACAGGCAATATCTTTAATATTACAGTACAATACCTGAGTGCCAGTGTTGTACAGCAAGAAACATCCAGTACCATAGGTGTTCTTGGCTTGACCACGAGACATACACATCTGCCCTACAAGAGCTGCCTGCTGGTCTCCAAGTACCTTCAAAATGTCAAAATATGTTAGGATCAGTATATATATATTGTACCTGAATTATTACCCATTCAATATGATGACTTTTAGTTTTATTCTGGTTACTGCCAATTATCAGCCTTTGAGAGACCCTTTGTAATGGACAGAATGAAAGACTTGGGAGTTTCTGATTCCTCTAGTATGAGGCATCATTCTTTTCTCAAAAAAATCATACCGGTAAGATTAAGAAAAATAATATTAAAAATCAGGGCACGGATTAAGAAAAATAATATTAAAAATCAGAGCACGTACCTACACATTATTGTCCCATACAAAAAATTATACAATTCAGGTCAGAGAGGTAGCTACCTAAATCATCACCATCATCATCTCAAATGCCATGCTTCCTCCTGGGAACATCCTGACAACAGATGATCATGACAGAACTGCCTCCAAGCTACTTTACCCTCACATACCTCTCACTGTCTCGCACACTCCTCCTTCTAACTGTAGTCTTGCACAGCTAACATTTCAAACACGACTAAAATGATGGAACTCATAACTTTTGTTAATACTGTACAGCAATCCCTCGATCATCTGATGTAATACAGCCAAAGGCATGTCTGGAAAGTGGATTCACCCAGATAATGGACTTCTCCCCTGGCCTTCTTCTGTACATACCTATCTTTGAAAGCCATTGTAAAAGGCCACTACAGTACTGTACATCATACAACACTTGTTCCTGTTGTTTAACACTACTCAATCTGGTCAAGCAGACCTATAAACCACAGCCATGCAATTACCATGGTCAAGCAGACCCATCGACCACAGACAAGCAATCACCACTGCAGGGTCATACCCTGCAGTGACATGAAAAAAATATGAAAAAAATGGCCTGGCCAGGCAAAAATGTTCACGTGGCCAAAATTTCCGCCCGGATGCAAGCATTTGGTCCAGCTGGAAAAATGTAAGAATAATAGTTTTGAACAGCTAGAGCACAGCGTCAGGGTAATGGATTGTTCGAATAATGGACATCCGGAAAATCGAGGGATTCCTGTATAAGTGTGTTCATATCACTTACACCTGAGATTGGCACTCCCAATAATGGTCCTTGTGTAATGTATCCATAAATTTCAGAGCTACTGCGAATTTCTGGGAGCACAGACATTGGGATCTTGAAGAATCTGAAAAGAGAGATATTTACTTGCTGATAGAGTAATACACAATGCAACCACGTACAGATTACCATCTATGCATTTCTCTTTATACTGGAACTTCTTTGTTATAACAACACAAGCACCAGTAACACTACAGTAGACCCTCAAAATTTAGATATTCTGCAAATAACCACTCCCATTTTACATGTTCTATGGAGCACAAAAGTATTGGTGCCCAAACATGAAACATTTTAGATCACAGAATGAAGGTCACTGAAATACTAGTGTCTGACCTACCACATGCTGGTAGCCCTGATGTCAGGAGGTGTCGTGTATCACCAACTAGCAATATCCTCATGCCAACATAGAGCAAATGTTATGTTTATATAAACAGACACTGTTCATACACAATCAGAAGTTGGCAATGTCAGCTGTTGCTCGAATGTTTTTGGTAGGCATCGGACCCCCTGTGCATCAATATTTTTGTGACCCATAATACCTCCTTAGAAGTATGGAACCCTAGATCATGCTAATGTAGTCCAGAACATCAACACTGTATGTTATTAACCCTTGAATCAGGTGATGCCCACTTTAAATTTACTCTTGCTGTTTCTGGATGATATTATTCACATTAGGAAAGGCCTCTTGTAATGAAGGGAAAACTGTGGGCTATATATATTCCTTCCAGTCTAAAAAAGTTTCTCATAAACTGAATACCCTGTATAACTATCTTTTGAAAAAAAAAAAAAACAGGTGTTTCAAATCTGGGCTAAGTTGCTATTTCAATTAGTGTCTTCTAGCCATCTGACCACCAGGTATGCATTGCAGAAATATTTCATTCTATTCCACATTACTAGCTACTGTGCAAGCTTGGTTATTAGCTACACAATCACCGTTCTTCATCATTATCATCATTCACACCTTCTTTTCCACCTTAAGGAGGAGTGAGGTAGGGCCCACAGAGGCAGAATACAAACAAGATAAAGAGAAATTAAGCAAATTTTGCCCAGCTGAATAAGCCACACTCCCACTCACTCGCTATTCAAGCTCCCAGAATCCTGAATCCATCTTATAGGTTCATCATTTGTACATTATGTTTATATTCTCTGTACCATGCAGCATATGTGATTGTTTTCATGATGCAAATTGAATGAGATACAAAACAGTGGTCCAAAACCAGATATTTGACCTTAACCTGTACCTCAAAACCAAACTGTATTAGGCTTATCATTATAGTTTACCAACATTTGTCATCATCATCTTCGTTTTTCATCCTTCTGTTCCCAATATTCAAACTGGGGTTGGACGTGCAATGGCTTTTCTCCACTGCTTCCTATCCTGGATTAAATCTTCTCCAATACCCAGTCTTTCCATATCTTGCATTACAACACTTTTCCAGGTCTTCTTAGGTCTTCCTGGCGGTCAACGTCCCACCACTTCCAACATTTGTCATGCCAGAGAATATTGTTTTAAAAAGGCTAATAAGAAGGAAGATGACAAAGGTAAATGATTAAACTCGAAGATGATGACAGTACTCAGTGAACCTACGATTAGATATCTGTCTTATATTTAAGGGTCTACTGTACAAACATTAATACTACTCAAACGTGTTAAGGAGTTATTACTTGCATAAATTAGCATCCCACTGTAGTGTCCTGATGTTCATAAGCATGGTGCGGGAGGCATTGGTCACATCAGTGACATGCAAACCTCCATCAAGGCCTCCTGTCAGATTCTGCAGAAATAAAGCCATGCTAATTAGATGGCATTAAAAGATTAATGTACCATATTTACAGTATTTCCATAAGGAACTCGTACTTATGTAACTTCTTTCTATTGCCAGACACCTCAATCCCATAAGGGGTGGCCATAACAAATCGCCTCCATGTCACTCTGTCCCCTGCCATTTCACTGCCCTGCTCCCAGTTCACACCCCTCTCCCTCATATACCTCTCCACTCCATCCCTCCATCTCATCCTTGGCCTCCCCCTCCCTCTCCCCCCCTCCATCTCACTCACATACACTCTCCTCATCAGTCTCTCACCCTCCATCTCGTACTTGTACTGCCTCAAACAATAACATTATTCACTAGCTATATGAACAAAAGTTGCAGCTAGTTGGTAAAAAATGCTTCTATAACAAGCAATAACATACCAGACTGCCCATTTACTGACTTGGCAAACTTCTTGGTTAATAAATATTCCAATGACCAAAGCCAGATCCACTACCAGTACCTAACAACGTACCCAAAGGAGCCAGGTATCAACCGTGCCAAAGAGGAGGTTGCCTTTTTCTGCAACCTCCTGCACCTCTTTCACATTATCCAGCAGCCACCGCAGTTTGAGAGCCGAGAAATAGGTAGTGATGGGCAGGCCACAAAGGTCCTTCACATAGTCCTTATTTTGTCCTGGTGTTTCTTTCAGTATTTCCTCAACTGTGCTAGCTGTCCTTGCATCAAGCCAAACTGAGGAGCAAGGGTGTTAATATTACATTCAATCCACAGCTAGAATAAGAGTTAACTTGTGCAAATGAAAACAAAATGAAAAGATAATGTGGTCTTGCTACAGACGACATAAATGCTAAGAGTTAACTTGTGCAAATGAAAACAAAATGAAAAGATAATGTGGTCTTGCTACAGACGACATAAACGCTAAAGGTACACATGTGTAAAAACTGTTAACCTACTTGGGTACATGATATTTTTAGGGGATCAACTGTTCACCAGTATGTCTAAAAGGCTCCATGATGGCAACATTATGAGACTGAGTCATAATGAGGAAAAAATATGCCTGAAACATATTAACCAACTTGTCAAATTTCAAACTGAATGTCATGTAACAACCATGAATCTTCAACAGTAAATTCCCAGGTGTTCTAAGGAAGCATGTCAGACTACAGAAACATATCCTGCCAGTTTCTTCTCACCAGCAAGCTGAAGAGTTATATGCCATTCCTTCACATCTTTCATAGCCCAAATACACTATACCTGATTATTTACACCACAGTCTCACATCCACATGTTAACACTGGAAATAACATTCCCTCCGGTAAGCCTTGCGCAGCTGCAACACTCAAGCCTCTGTTTCTTATCACGGCCTTCATAGTACCAGCTACTTTCCTTCCTTGTGTCACTCTAATTTTCACTTCATTTGCATATTAGAAGAGAGGAAAATGTGCAAAAGAAGTGGAAAGTAGAGTGACACAAGGAAAGTAGCTGGTGGTAAGGCCTTGATTTGAAACAGAGGCTTAAGTGTTGCAGCTGCACAAGGCTTACATGAAGGAGTGTTAGTGCCAACTTTAACATACGGATGTGAGACTACGGTGTGACAAGAAAATAAAGTCAAGAGTAAGGATAGTGGAGATATGACGGCTGGGGATTGAATGTGTAGTACAGAGAGTGGATAGGATACAAAATAATGTGATTTGTGAAAGATGTGAAGTAAGGAAGTCTGTGGATATCACAATTGAAGAGAGTGCACTGAGACGGTATGGACATATGGAGAGAAAAGATGACATCAGAGTGGTGAAAAAGGTATATCTGAGTGAAACTGAAGGAGTGAGAAGGCGCAGTAGGCTAAGAAGAAGATGGCGGGATACGGTGGATGACAGTGTGAGGAAGTTGGTGAGGCTAAGTGACTGTCAAGAGATCGCGCTGGCTGGATGAATTTTGTGCAGAGAAGAGCATGACCAGCGATTCGGCACCCCTTTTTAACGTGACAGCGTTCGGATTGGCTCTATCAGATAGGTATATATGAAGCTACAGAATGTGGTGAAGTTTTTTGGCCTATCTGATGGAGCCAGGATTTCAAGGGCTTGAATGGAGCGTGGCCCACTGAATTGGGCAAACTCTGGCTGTCTGGATATTGCTACTCCTCACCCTCCCCAAAGGTGGGAAAGGAGGTCTGGATGATGATGATGATGATGATGATGATGATTTCACAATACTGTGTCAAATCTATTACATTTTGCTGGAAAAATATCGAATATATTAAAAAAATTATGTATTTTCAGCACACAACATATCACGATAAAACCCAGTTACTACCACTGGAACTAAGGTCTAGAATACCACCACCGTATCTAAATATGAAGTGGTAAAAATGTGTAATGATATCAAACATTAGCTACGAGATAAGGGAAAATACGTACTATGCATTTTCAGTATATCGTGAAGCCACTGAAACCACTAAATGACAATATTAATGCATTTTGAAATTTCTGGTGGAAAGCACTGCAATTCTTAGACAGGTTGGGGGCGAGGGGGGATAACTTCATGTAGTGGTATCATTGCCTGGTTATATGCATATCTCTCAACTTCTGTCCTGTAGTACTCAACAGAAGAGCAAACTCATCCTGCAATCTACTGGGTTCACATTCAAATAGGTCTGAGGCCACAACAAGCACAACCAGAACAACATGACTGAGGTTGCTGTCATCTCATACAAGATTAATGCTTTATATATTAAATCTTCCACTCTTTCCATGAAACTGCAATTAATCTCAAGGTATGTAACAATCACCACCTTACTTATGATTGGCAATCTTTCATTCAAGCTCATGCTATTAGTCCATATTATCAGTACAGCACTGGTACTCTGCAGTATATACATACACACACACACAAATATCAATAATCGATTACAGGTATTTCATTACTGGATATTTCACTTTCTTAACTCCATTCTAACTTAGAAGTTATTACACAGCCAAATTACTCATATGATCTCAATCTGCAAGGTTACATTAGTACATATCTGTTTTAAATACTAACCTACTGCATTATATAATGGTTTGCCAGTTGTCTTGTCCCAAACTATTGTTGTTTCTCTCTGGTTTGTGATGCCAACAGCCTTGATATCACCAGGATCAATTTCTAAATTTCTGGAGAGAAAGGACAAAGACTTGTAGATACACTCAAGCACAATATAAACTTTTCATATACCATATAAAATACAGTGCTGTAGGGCTTGAGCCAAATCAGAATGAATCCATATTTTGTTCCACAGATTAATTATTTCTGACACATTTTTGTTATCAATCTACTAAACAGACTTCTGATTAATAGTGGTCCTATTACAGCCAACTACATTTACAGTAACAACGACTTAAGCTAATGTAATGTGCATTCCTACAAACATAAGTACACAGTTACCTCGCTGATAACATGGCCATTCATTAAACATTTTCCCTTCGACACAGTAGGCTACTGCTCAGTTTCTAAACTCTATCGTAACACAGGCAGAGCCACCACAGTGCAGGATGAAGCCCAAACATTCTTCTTTTTCTTCTTGATGCAAAGAAAAAGAGGCAAAGGCTAAAAGTCCACAAGTTGTTCTTTCTAAGAAAGACAGAAAAGATAACTAAATTCATGATCCATTAATTTCAAGATCTCCGAATACATTTTGTTTAAAATACTGGGGGTCACAGGCAGAGGGAAATAAAGAGTGAGGAAGACAGTTCAAGAGATGACTTATTGCATTCATAGTTGAAGGACAGTATTGGTTAATTTTGAGAGCTAGAAAAGGAAGAGGTGAGAGTGTACTGCCTAACAGGTGGTACATGCCACTGTAATGGAGGAGGGATGTAAGCAGATAGTACAGAGATGCAATACTCAGGTGAACAGAAAGAAGTTGATGGGAGTCAGTGAGAAGAGGGGAGCTGATGAGATGAAAATCCTTTGACACCACCCTGTATTAAAAAATACTATATGTGGAGAGTCCTCTTACACATGCTAGTTTTACACTACAGTGGCATGAATAAGATCCCAGTAGAGTCAACTGCTGTGCAAAAGTAAAGAACACATGCAGTTGGCTTAGCACACCTGATCTCTACAAACCAAATTTTGCAAGTATGACATATCCAGCCACTGTGTGGACATTTAACCCACAGTACAGGACACATGACTGCTCAGAGCCTCACTGCGAGCCCCCCAACTCTCTTGCCTGATCTTGTCAGAACACCTACAGCTTTTATACGGGCCATGCTCCCTGGAGTTGCAGTGCGATGTGAGCATTGTACTGGCTTTGCCTGCCAACATGGCTCCTCCTAAACAATTAGAGAAGAAACGGAAGTCCCTCATCCAAGTGTAGAAAATTAAAGTTATCTGCCAGATTAAGGTGAAGAGAAAAAATGTGACTGTCAAGGACTTAGATGTCAATGGGTCAACCATCACCACAAAGGAGAAGATCCTAGTAACTTTTAAGACCACTGGCACCTCAATGCCTGACAGGTAAGCAGGGGTGTCTGGTGCAGCCCTAGTTACAGCTGAGTACTACCTAACTTTCCATACTGCTATAAAGGCAAAGGAAGGAGTGCTTATCGACTCGATGCACATTTGGCAGCAGCCTCTGATCTACCCTCACACCATGTCTACCTCTGCACTATAGGTTAGTCATTGTGCAATGTGTTTTTAACTGTGTTTAACACTGGTATATTTTAGGCCAGTCTGAGGAAGTTACAGAAGGTTTGGGAGGCCATTTGAGGTGACACTGAGTAGTGTCATTCATAAACCACTCTTCCCATAGACTGTCTTCCACAACAAAGTTTTTCATAAAGATATGCCCACTATCGACCAATTAGCCATGTCATAACCGAGCTTACTGTACTTGAAATAGTGGCCATCTTCAGCCTTTTACATTTGCCTGTTTGGTAACTAATTTATCAATAATCCAAAAGCATGAGTTGTTTCACAGTTTAAGAAATATTTAAACATTCAGCACCACAGACACAGTTATCAGTCTGCACAGGTATTATCATTTTTATAACAATATAAATTTTGATACACGTATAGCACTGTACAATAATCAAAAATACATGTCCAATAATATGAATAACAAACTACAATTAGAAATAAGAAAAAATTAGCATTACCATAAACCTGAGGGACTCTCACCTTAAGTTCTCTACAGTTTTTTCAATGCAGGTTAGGGCAGACTTGAGAAGTGCATTTGCATCTTGTTCAACCCAGCCCTCCAGTGGGTATAGCTGAGCAACTTCCTCCTGATGGTATGTCAGCACCTCTCCAGTCCCAGCAGCGAACACCTACCGGTATGTTCAGAGTTGGATGTTAAATCATTCACTTTCCTAATCCCAATGTTCATTATACTGCAGTGGCATGTGAGAATACTGTTACTTTATGTTTTTGCTTTGTCCTAACCAACTACTACAATTGGCAAAAACTTCATTTAATCACAGTCTTCTATGCAAATTTTACTCTGGTAGGTGATCAACTATTTTAATGATATGGGTATACGGTACTATGTAAGGCAGAGATGAGTAAGAGATGCCTTGATATATCAAGAATAAACCCCAGTTTAATGCAGCTTATGGCACTGGTATCAGGATACCATATTAATGGACTACTGTTGAAGCATAAATAAATAAATAAGCATTTTAAAAATATTATACTGCTTTGAATCCAGCCCTCTTCAGTCCATATGAGCATGGCCATACCTGTGTCTAGGTACGTGATGAGAGTTGTAGCCTACTGTTAGGTGTCAAGATATTACAGTATTTTAACATCAATTTCAACTGATACACCCAATACACAGTACATAATTACAAAACACAGCAATGCTATTATGTAAAAACTTCACCTAGACCATCTTTGCATAGAAATTTATATAATTAAATGGCAAACAAAGATGGTCACACACCTAACTACAGTAATGTCTTATTGTTTCCAAATATTTAATACAAGACTTCCTCAATTATATTACTGTAGTTACATTTTACTTGCAGCTTCATTACAGTTCAGAGGAATTAACACCAACTTTCATTTAAGTCTAAAGATCAATCATGTTTTCATTCCGTAAGATAGCAAATTAAAAATATGAATACAGATAAGAGGTGATTAATCCTAACAGATATAATACTACAGCACAGCAAGAATGACAGGTGGCTACAAGCTTGGTTATTAGTACCACAATCATACCTCTCTGACGGCAAACTCAGCAAGCAAGCAGTCAACTTCAAGCCGAGACTCTCACAACAGTATGGTTCTTATTTTAGCCACATACATATTAGCTTGCTCTTCCTTCTTTACAGTAAGTACTAATATGGTTCAGGAAAATGTCTAAATCCTGCCTCATTGCTGCCTAACTGTGGGTTGTTTTCGATGGCCCTTCAGCCTGAAATGCGGCCATCAAATGAACAAGGCTGACCCACATAAGCTTAAGTACTGCCATGACTTCCGGACATCACCAGACAAATTTAGTTAACATATAAGGAATTGAAGTAACAGTAACTAGGGAAAACATTAAATGCAGGTATGAGCCTTCTATTGATAGTGTATAGATATCGGTAGTCT
>JAGKTI010002128.1:0-10415 GCA_018397915.1 Birgus latro
AGAGAGAGAGAGAGAGAGAGAGAGAGAGAGAGAGAGAGAGAGAGAGACCGTCCGTGTACGTGTATATATGTATGCATGTGTGTGTGTGTGTGTGTGTGTGTGTGTGTGTGTGTGTGTGTGTCAAATGGAGTATTCGTAGCCAAGTTTTAAGACACCCCCTTGCAAAAGCCAGAAAAATGTTGCTCAACATTACCATTGCGACTAAGTGGTCAGACCCGCCTTGTTGCTGGGGAGGGGGGGGGGCGGGACGCAAAGGGAAGAGGAGGGTGGTGGAAGAGGAGGGTGGGGATAGAGGAGGGTGGTGTGGGAAGAGGAGCGGGGGAGAGAATGGTGGAAAGGGTAGAGGGGAGAATGGTGGGGAGTGGGAGAAGGGTGGAGTGGAAGAGTGGAGGGGAGGGGAAGGATACAGAGAGGGGGAAGAGGGTGGGGGGCGAAGTAGGGACGAGGGGGATGGCTGCCGCATTAACTCTCAATTTGCATACAAGAAAACGGGCACCTGGATTTTCAAATGCTTTTATTCTCTACTCTGGAGTAACCCATTCAGCCTGAGACCGTATTTTCATTTTCTTCAACATTGGCTATATCAGATTTTTTTTTTTTTTTCACACTAGGACAGCCACCTGGTATGGAGGACATTAAAACCTTCATTTCATTGTCGTAGTTTTTATTTTTCATATGGCCACAGCAAGATGATTTTATTCAAAGATAGTTCTCTTGTCGTGAATGGATTAATGAAGACTGTATCAAATCCCTCGAATTCAAAAGAGTCTCCCCTGAGTGGAACAAAGTTGCCTGAAAGTTGCAAGAATAAACAATAAAACACATCAACGGGATGAAGTGCTTAATGAATGTTTTATTTGACCTCCTTCCATCCAGACAATCTCTCCTTAGATAATATTAAGCGTTTGGGAGGTAGCAAGAATAAAATACAAAGAGTTTTCGACCTCAAGGGGTTTATGAATATGAGAGACTTGCCTTATGCGGCTGAGACTGCACGTGGCAGACCCTAAAAAAATAAAATTGAGCAAAAAAAAAAAAAATGTTACCGAGTATTTATGCTTATCTGTATGCGTTGGAGAAACGTGGGAATGTTTATATTTTCCCTGTAATTTTGCTTTGTCTCTGTGCGGTATAGTATTATTTACTGTGCTTCGGTTATTATAAATGAACGGACAGTAGGGCATAAGTAGAGTACCATTTTTTGGCCATTACTAGTTAAGCAAATGATAAAATGCATCTCCTTAAGTCGTCGATTATATACCGGAAGATATATCGCAAACTGTTCTTGTTGACAGACCGTATCAGTTTCCACAGTACCTCACTTTCAGCTGCGTAAAATCGTATGACGTTAGCTGGACTAGGGCAGTAGTATTGTCCCGACCATGCAAGAGTAATTGGTTAAACCTCCTTGACCTACTCTCATTTAAACTAAATCGCTTGGGTTCAGGTGAAGTAATATATGAATATGAGTACGACCATGAAAGGGTTAATTCGTCATAGTGTACTTACAGCGCGAACCAAGTACTTCTGTGAACAGTGGATAAGTGGTACTGGCTCCAGCTGGCAGGTTTATTAAGGAGTAAGTAACTAAGAAAGGAGTTATAAGCACACAGTGAAGAAGCTGTGTTTGTTGTGAAGATACAGTAAATACACTGCATCGTCACATTAAACACAATTGTGAAATCAAGAACCGTAACTTACTGAGATCTCATCACTAATGGGAAGTGAGTGCCTTTTCTGTTCAGATAACTTTACATTATGATGCGGTTATATGTTTGTGATACTGATATGCCACCTCTCCAGCTTCCTGATATATTCCTAGCTCAAGTACACAGTATATCTTTGGGCGAGACTGGATGATATATGATAGCCAGACGCCACCACTGTCTTTCTGAACTGGATCAAGGGTCATCATTCAGATGCATTAGGGAGAATTCAGAATCTGTTGAGCGAAGTGAGAGCCTAACAGTCTTAAACCGATAAATGCACAGCGAATTTTAACATTCACCAAAAGAATAGGCCTACCGACATTTACGATTTCCCCCACTCCCCCACTGTCATTGCCTTTCAGCCTGAGGATAACTTTTTTTTTTCTTTTGCAACCAGATGAACTTATTCATATTAAGATAACCCGCTTGTAGTGCTGGCGGTAATAAAGGCTGCATCTACTCCCGTCATTTCGAAAAAAAAAAAAAAAAAAAACTGAATAAACTCGTCTGGAACGAGCAGAATGAAAAAAAGAACAAAAAAAGAAGATGGATGGCTGCATTTGGGTGTTGAAGGAAACGACAAACAGGTACTCTGCTAACTTAAATTGTGCCTAAAAGTGCCATCTCTCCACTGCTGAACCATAGCAAGAGATTACCTCAAGAATATGGTGCTAGCCACGAAGAGGTGCGATGAAAAAGGAAGTCGAGCCGCAATGTCGTCTTATTTTGCCATTGAGTTACTGGAAACTGGTTGCAACAGGGGGTAATCTCTGCCAAGTTAGGATGAACCAATTATAGAAAGAGCGAATGTTCCGACTGTCAAGCGTACTCTGCTTCATGACACTGAAATGCAGCTATACTCGTACCATCTTTTCACACCTGCAACAAAAATAATGCAGCTTAGAATACTTATGAACTGAATTACATTATTATCACAGTTGCTCATTCGCGTGCACTTAATAGAGTTTGTGTATTTAGAATTATGTCCAGTTTATCTTCCTTTCACAGATAATCACATCCCTGTCAACTTAATCTTCCGCTGTAATCTTTCTTTCTTCCTTCCTGCACTAATATACCATCTCTTCCGCTGTAGCGTGTATATCATCAACTTGTTATTTCTCTACACCCTTCATCTTTTACCTCTTTCTTTGATTTCCTTTGCATTCTCTTTTCCTCCAGCCATTCCTTCTTCCCTCTCTTCAGTAATTCCATTCTCTCCCTCCCATCTTCTCCTTCATTGTTTTTTTTTCGTACCTCTACATCATTCTTCTTACATTCTTATTTTTCTTTCCACAGTCTGCACCCTGCCTTTCTGCCTTCTTTTACTTTGTTCTCTACACCCTCTACACCTTCCCCCTCTCTTGTTTCGTTCATTTTCTTCTTCTTTACCCTCCGTTTCTAGCTTCATTCCTTTTCTCCCTTTACACCCTTCCTCTCTGCCTTTTTTCCATTCCTTCCTCATTACCCCTCTCCCTATTCCTCTACTTTCATTTCATTTCCTTGCGTCCTGCCTCCCTTCCTTCCTATCCTTCCTCCACACCCATTTCCCATTCCTTCATTCTTTTCCTTCCTCCGCACCTTCCCTTTCCTTCTTCTATCCTTTCATTCCTCTGCATCCTCTCCCTCTTCCTTCTTTCCCTTCCCTCCTCTTTACTCTCCTTCTAATTCTTCTTTCCCTTCCTTCCTATGCATCGTCCATCTCTTTCTCCATTCCTAATCTTTCTCTGAACAATCCTCCTCTTCCTCCGTTCCTTCCCATCCTCTTCTTTCCAACGATTAACTCCGAATGCTCTCCTTTACCGATATTGGTATGCGATTAACCTATTCTTTCTCTAAACCTTCCCTTCCTTCCTTCCTTCCTTCCCCCCTTTCTTCCCCCCCCCGTTCTTCCTTTCTTCCTTCCTCTAAATATTACCTCCCTCCCTTCCTCTGAGCATTACCTTCCTCCCTTCACTCCAGTTCCTCTAAACCTTCCCTCTCTCCCTCCCTCGCTTCCTTCCTTCCTACTCTAAGCTTTACTTCCCTCACTTTCATCTTTCCTTTCTCGGAACCTTATCTCCTTCCTTTCCTCCTTCCCTTCCATTTTTCTCCAGACTTTAACTCCTTCCCTCCCTTCCTTCCTTCCTCCTCCAGACCTTCCCTCCTCTTTTCCTTCCTCATTCCTCAAAGTCTTCTAACTCTCCCTTCCTTCTTCCTCTAAACCTTCCCTTCCTCTCTCCTTTCCTTCTTCCTTTAAACCTTACCTTCCTCACTCCCTTCCGTCCTCCTCTTTCCTATGGGTCCCTTCCTCCCTCCCTCCCTTCCTTCCTCCTCTTTCCTATGGGCATGTAATGTCCAAGACCCTGTTTTTTCCCTGCCGATATTGATATCATATTGACTTACTCTGTTCCCATCTTCCTCTTCTTCCTCCTCCTCCTCATCATCATCATCATCATCACCATCATCATCATGTAATATTTGAAGTTTTCAGCTCACTAGTATTGATATCCCTTTAATCTGTTCATTCCCCTACCTCCTCCTCCTATTGCTCTTATATTTTCACGGTTTTTAGTTTACACCATTAACTTGCCCTTTCGCCACTATCTTCCATCCTTCCTTCATATTCTTACTCTTACATTTCTAATTCTATGTTTATTCACTTCTTCCTCCAACTTACTCTTCCACTTCCTCTTCCTTCCTTTCTCCACATTCCTATTTCAACATTATTTCATTGTTACCTTGAGCTCTTTCTTCCTCTGTCCTGTTCGCGCCTCCCTCCCATCTTCCAATCTTCCTTCCTTCACACTTCCAATTTTACATTATTATTATCTATAACTTATTCTTCCCTCTTCCACATTCCTATAATGGCCCCTTCAGTCTGATAACGTAATTTTATCTCCTTCCAGACGATAATATTCAGCTCTGGGGACATTTTTTGTATACTGAAGAACTTAGACACAATTTCAGTACTTCCTTCATTACAGCAGGTCTTCCCTATGCTAAATAAGATCATATGGAGGTAGAAAGAGGAGAAAGTAGGTCATCGCAGTGAATGGAGTTCGTATCGTATTTTCTTTATCTTATTTACTTATGATTTTATTTTATAATCTAATTATTTTTCTGTCTACCTACCTATTTACCAACCAACCAACCTACCTGCCTGCCTGCCTGCCTGCCTACGTACCTACCAACTAATCTATCTATATATTTAACTTTTTTTTTTCGTTTGATCATTTATTTATTTAGTTATTTATTCACTTGTTATTTTATTAACTTACTTTACTATTCAGTTTTGCCTCACCGCCATCCACACCTGATGTGAGTGAGCCTGAGCCTGGGAGAGAACGGGATCGACGTGAGAGAGGCTCCGTGGGGATGATCTGTGCCCTTCAAAAGGAAAATGCTTTTTGGTCAACACTCATATCTAGGCGTTTCATGCTGGATTGCCTCTGCCGTCACGATAGCTGTCTGGCCAAGCGTTCATATAGTGACCGAAAGTATAGGTTGATCACGAGTAGATTTATTAGGCATGTCATTCCGATGGCGTAGTTGCTTTATTCTTCCCACCTTCAGATGATTATACAGTACATACATCAGGAGAGATTTTCAAACTGGAGGAGTCATATAGAGCCCTCATTACTTAATTCACTACTTTAGCCTAGTGCGTTAGATCTAACGTGACAAAAATTCCTAACACCTTTCAGCTCACCTGATCGCTGAATGTACCCAGATTGGAGGGTTGGCCTGCCTAGTGACCAAGGAGACTCATTTTTGTCTTATTACTAAGGCTAATCGAATTTCATCTCACCACAACTTAGTATTCAAGGTTTGAGGGTGGCCTAATTTCTTTAGATGAAGGGGAACCGACTGTAGAGTATTCTACTAAGCTAAAGAAAAGGACATAACGTTAGCTAAAGCTAAATTGAAGAGATGTCATCTGGCTGAAGTAAGACAGGTCCTTCCAGAGCTAAATTAAGTCGTGTCGCGCCTGCAAGATTGACACACAATCACACCCAAAGAATAAAAGACTTAATGGATGCTAAATTTTTTCACACTCACTTCCCTACTAGCTATCAACTAATCTAGTAAGCAGCATACCACAATAGTTATATGAAACTGTGATCCGGTAGGACGAATTGTGTCACATTATTATGTTTAAATGTTAACAGTAAATTCACCCTGTCAAATGTGGGTGTTATGTACTGTGTACAAGGCGAAGTACCAGATAATTCATCAGTTACCTCATTATGATATTTGTCCATAGTTAGCACTGATCATCAATTCTGTAATAACAAATATAAAAAGTAGGGAATTAAAAACGATCATCGGAACATACGATTTATTTACGATAACGGACGTCGTGCATGCGGCAGTGATAAGGTCACGGGAATTTTATGTTATCGGTACAGTCCTACGTGGTCAGATGTTCCATCCAGTATTTGTGATGAAAGTGGTAATTTAGGATGTCAGTTCAGTGTATGCAGGCTGCTGTCTGCGTATGCATGATATATGTGAGACACTGAAATGTCCCTAGTCATATGTTGTATTCCAGACTGTGAATGATTGACACACAGGCAAAACGAGAATTATTCGCAGTACTCTGATGAATCTTTTAACTCGGCAAGGTGGAAATACGTTCTTATAATGCACAGCCTCAGGTATCCGTAAACATGCCCATCTAATATGTCAGTTTATCTATCTATTTATCTATCCCGGAAGGGGTGACCACAAACGAATCTCCTCCATGTCATTCTTTCCTCCACCATCAGCAGCCGTCTCTTTAGCTCAAACCACTCCACTCACACTAGTATACCTCTCCACCCCATCCCTCCATCTCATCCTTAGTCTCCCCCTCTCCTTTTTCCCTATCACCTCACTAACGCACTCTCCTCGTTAGTCTCTCGCTTTACATGCAATAACGTTAAGGCTGCTAACTTTTACTTCCCGATGATAACTGCAATTCCCCTGTACGACAATAAACCTACGGCGATGACAGAGACAGTAATGAAGGTAATGAAGGCAGGGTGGGTATATTGCTTCAACAGCCTGCCCATCTTCAATCTCGTCTGTTATAGCGTCTCCTTGGCCAATATTCTCCTTTAGAACCTTAACTCCTTCATTACGAAAACGTCTCTCTCTCTCTCTCTCTCTCTCTCTCTCTCTCTCTCTCTCTCTCTCTCTCTCACACACACACACACACACACACACACACACACACACACACACAATTCGTACTAACGTCAAACAGTTTTACCTGGCAAGCGATTACACACAAGTCAATTTTAGCGATTTATGTGGCACTGAGACCAAGACGACAATAAGTTCCAACGTAACGATCTCTTGGCAGCTTGGCATTTGCTGGCGTTCAGGTATAATGACGCCAGTTTAGTATAATCTGTTCACACTAACTTGGCCTAAAATTGTCGCCTCTCCGTCTTGGATGCTAAGCCTTAACAAGAGAATAAATAGCACTAGAATATGGTGCTAGTTACGAAGAGCTGCTATGGAGGGAGTTAACGCGTACTGCTGTCTTATTCTGCCAGCGAGCTACGAGATACGCTTCAGCTGGACGAAAATCTTCATCGAGTTACGGTAAACAAGCTATATTTTTCGTGATGTTATCGAGCCGTTTCCTCCATGGCGCAGGAGATAACACAGTACTTCCTCCTCAACGATTACTATTTTTTACGTCGCACCTTAGTATTCTTGTGAATGTTATACTGTATATGCTAACAGTGTTTGTAGTTAAAGGATATCAATAACATACAAGTGGATATGAAATTGAAATGCGCAAAATAAATCACTGAGGAAGAAGTACTTAGTACTACGAGGAGTTCCATGTAAGCGAGCGTACGACTTATGTATCTCTTAGGATATTACCGTAAACCTGCCTCTACTACTACTCTAAAATATCGGAACGATTTTTGTGAGACGAAATGCTACTCTTTGCGATCGTACAAGGCAGAAGAAGAAAAAAATAAAAGGGCTTGTAACATGGAATGGAAACCCTGTGTTCCAGTTCTCTTGTGGTCTGGCAACTTTAGTTCTTTCTTTCAGCTAGTGCCAAGTTATTACTCAGATGAGAGTGAGCCACAGTATCTTGAAAGTGCTAAAACTGCAGTTATCCTCGTGACGTTAGTACTATTATACTCTTTACATTTCAGTTTGGCCTACAATTAACATCTCTCTATTTTGAAAGGTAATGAAGAAGTGCTACGGACAGGATGTGGAGCCGTACTACTGCCTTCTCCTGTCATTAAGCTGTGTGAAACAAGATGCAAAAGATTAGAAATCTCGGTCAATTTCATATGCACATTATTATGATTCCATCATACCACTGAAGGCAGAAAACCTATCATTTCTATCGTAGTAACAGTATTTTTACCACATACATTCTACCGTATCTTATTTCCTCCAGGCGATAATCTTCCAGACAATACTGACGGATGTTTTCCCATACAAAAGTGAAAACAAAATTCTCCTCATCTTTAATGCATACTTACCGGAAGCTCTGTCGCCACTTCACGGTATTTCACTTCATCACAGACAAGAGCGAAACCCTCATTTAGTTGTGGGACACTAGAGCGAATGGAGGTTGCCCGAAGCAGGAAAATAAAAAGCGCCTGACACTGCCTTCTTTTTTGTAGCACAGACTGGGGTGAGTCTGCCTTTCAAGTCCGTGTCTTTACATCTTAAGTCACATAGAAAATCCACGCATCGTGGATATATTTAAATTTTGTCTACAGTCAGCGAAGTGAAGTAAGTTGCTAAGTGTCACGCACCTCCAAGAGACTCATCTGAGGAGCAAGTGTGGAGAGTTCGTCGAAAATATACACGTAAGTCGTCTTCATACACATACGCACACTTATTACTCTACAACTGAAGGTTCCCGTGATATTAGTAGTAGTCAAGGTAATTATGTCATCATTACAATAGTATTTCTTCATGACATCAGTACTGAAGCTACTCGTGGCGTGACTGCAGAGGGTCATTATGTCACCATCATACAGTAGATTTATCCTTATGATGTCAGTACTGAAGCCTGTCGTTTTACCATGGGGGTCCTTATGTCCCCAGTACAGATTATCCTTGTGACTATTATTGAGGTCTATCGTGACGACACTACGAAAAGTCTTTATATGGTCACTACAGATTACCTGCATGAAGGCTGGACCTCAAAGAACGAACTATCCAACGGGGACAGGAGTTAAAAAAGAAAAGGAAGTAAAATATCAGTACTTTCACAAAAAACTTACCATGTGTTTTCGATCCCTGCTCTTTTTTCTGCCCTTTTATCATCACTGTTCATGTTCAGACACAAAATACTTAACGAACTGATATACTTATAGGCCCACCATTGATTATTCGTTAGCAAATCCAAGCAACCTACAGACTGTTACTAATTCCTAATGATTTATATGCGATTTTGCGGTCAGTTCATGGTCAAGTGCAAATTACTTAGCGAATTTACATACATAAATTCTGGCGGAAGGTTAACTACTTACCGGTGTAACAGAGCATGAAAGAGAGTATGAAGCTTGTATAAATAAAGACACATACACAGAAACGACTCAGACGAGAGAGAGAGGGGGGGGGGAGAATTAAAGTAATACACACTACTTACTGAAGAATACTAAGACACACACACACACACACACACACACACACACACACACACACACACACACACACACACCACTTACTGAAGTCCAATAAAAACAGGCTGATGGAAACTACAGGATCATAGGGTAAGAACCTGTCGATGAGTTGATATTCTGTTGTGAAAGGAGAGAGAATGTCATGCGTACAGACTGTGAGGTGTGAGCAAATGGTTGGCCCTGGAGCGTAAAAATATAAGGTGCCTCAAGTGATATCCATTTGGGTGGAAATTGCATAGAGAGAGAGAGAGAGAGAGAGCTGAGAATAGCCGTGAGGAAGGGGTAAATAGCGTAGAAGTGTGGTCCTAAAGCAACAAGTGGGGCTGTTTATGGGGCAGCAGGGAGACGGGGATATTGATTGTGTGATCCCTCCCCTCCTCTACACTAGGTTCCACACTCTTCCCCCACTCACTCCCTTTAGGATACACGTCCCTCCTCCCCTCTCCCTCTCTGCACCTCTGTAAATTTCACACCCCTCACTCTTTTTTTCGTTTCTCCCTGCCAAAATCCACATCCTGCCCTCCCTTCCTCCCTCCAAGATTCAGTCCCCTTCCTCTCTCCCTTCCGTTAGCATCCATGCCCCTCCATCCCTTCCTCTCTCCCTGCTACTCTCCATTCCTTCAAGATCCAGGCTCCCCTCTTCCATTTCCTTTTTAAGATCCTTGTTCCTTTTATCCTCCAAGATCCAGAACTCTCCCTCCCTCCTTCCCTTCAGAACATAGACCTCTCCTCCCTCCCTTCCTCCCTCCAGGATCCAAACTTCCTCTCCTACTTCCCTGCCTTACGATCCGGTCCCTTCCCTCTCTCCCTCCACTTCTCCAGGTTACACGCCCTTCCCTTCCTCCCTCTCTTCCTCCAGGATTTAGATTTTTCCCTCCAGCTTTCCCTCCCTCCAAAATCCAGACTCTTCTTCCTCCCGCTCATCCTTCTGCTTCCCTCCTCCATCACCACATCCCCCAAGGCTACTGTTGCTTCTCCAGTTTCACCTAACCTTACTCGCTTACTATCGATCTCCCCAGCTTTTTATTCTCTTTTGATATTCTCCTTGATCCCAACAGCTCTCCTGGAT